>BJCM01099247.1:14385-27027 GCA_018326385.1 Flaveria bidentis
ATTTTTATTTAATGAAAAATAAAATACATTATTTAATCATTTTAGTATAAAGAAAAGTAAAAGAAAATTTTTCTAATAAAATTTAATTATAAGTTTGAACAAACTTTGATAATTTTAAGAAAAATATTCATAATTTAAATAATAATATATATTAGATAATGGTTGAACAAATAATAATTTAGTGATTTAAACTATTATATAAAGTCTATTTATTTTAATAAAAATAAGTTAATTATAACATTAGTTTGGAGTATTCAATAAAAATATGAAAGTATTTTTTAGAAATAATTTACAGAAATTAAATGTCTAAAGTTCATAAAATCATATTTTTATAATATTCAATAATTTTTCTGAATTTATTTTAAAGGCTAAAAAGCCTAAAAAAATATTTGAGGTTCCCGGGATTCGAACCAGGGATCTCCTGTTTAAGGGGGCGGGTAAGTAACTAGTGAACCAAGGGTCGTAGCCGTGTTAGGATTCAGCCCTTAATTTTTTTTAAAAAAATATTAACAAGAAATCCCCAAATCCAATGAACCCTAGAATGTTCTTGGATCAAATTGAACACTAATTCAATCATATTAACCGAATTAACCATGGGGCTTTTGTTCCCCATATGATTTCGAGTTGTTGTGTATGTTTAATTACCCGGATGTTGTTTGGTTTCGATGGCAGAACTTGAGGAACGGCCATGACTAGAGAGTTGAATTTGTTCGATGAGTAATCGTTGGTGAAAACCAAATTAAACCCGAGTGTAGCTTCAGAATGTGTTCTTGATGCAAAGCCCCCTTTCAATTTTGTTCCAAATTGCTTGGACAGTGCTCTTGACTAGGTCGCAGGTTCACGACAAGGATGAAGTTCAAATTCGAAGATTGTGTTAGTTTCAGATGCAATTGAGTGTTGTGCTTGATTAATTATTGGTATAGTATCGTTTAGGTTAGTTTAATTAGGCTATTAAGAAGTTTTAATGCTCGAACGGCTAAGGAGTTTAAGATGTTTCGGTTATTCAATAGATCCGACTGATAACGGAGGTTTTAATTCGATTAAATGTTGTACAACGGTTCGAATCATGTTCCAAAATGGTTAAGTGGTGTTTTTAAGTCATTAATCGACGAAATTAGTTATGTGCCGGATATTGGCCGGAATTTGTGGCCGGATTCGCGTGAAAGGAAATGGGCAGGGGGTTGGGATGTAACTTTTAAAGTTACACTTTCGGTCCTTGTGGTTTAATTTGTTATTATTTCATGCACAAAACTTTATATTAAAGTTTCTAACTTGATAATAAACCCCCTTAACTTAAGTATTTTAAGTTTTAAACATTTCCAAGCTTAGTAATTTTTTTATAAATCAATTAATATTGCGATTAGTCATTAGCATTATTATTATAATTAGGACTTTTAATTATTAATACTATTATTATTATTATTGTTATTATAATTTATTATTAGTAATAGTAATATTATTACTTACAATTATGTTCAATTTCATAATTAAACTATTAACTTTCAAGTTGAAGAATTAAAGGCAAACTAGTAAATAAGCATAAGCAACCCATAAGTTTCATAATTAACAACTTTGGCCCTTACAAGAATAAACGACATTAACTATTAGTTAACAAGAAAATACGAGATGTTAAAGTCTCCACAACTTAAAAGAATTTCGTCCCGAAATTAAGAATGAACTAAGCGAACAAATGCGGGAATTTCTTTTTCATATGCTCCTCACGTTCCCAAGTGAACTCAACTCCACGTTTGTTTTCCCAACGGACCTGGACGATCGGTGTAGTAGTTGTTTGGGTCTTCTTCAAAGTTCGGTCCATAATCTCAACAGGCTTCTCAACGAAATGCAATGACTCATCTATTTGAATTTTCTCGAGAGGAACATGCAAATTTTCATCAGCCAGGCATTTCCTCAAGTTTGAGACATGGAAGATAGGATGAACCCCGCTAAGTTCAGAAGGTATTCCAGTTTGTAAGCCACTTTCCCAATTCTTTTCAGAATCTTGAAAGGTCCTACAAAGTGTGGGGCTAACTTACCCTTCTTTCCAAAACGTACAACACCCTTCCATGGAGAGACCTTAAGAAGAACCATGTCGTCGACTTGATACTCCAACGGTTTGCATCTTTTATCGGCATAACTCTTTTGGTGACTTCTAGCCACCTCAAGGTTATTTTGAATTTTAGAAACTTTGTTGGTCGTTTCTTGAATAAGTTCAGGACCAGTGATGAGATTTTCCCTAATGTCAGTCCAACAGATCGGAGAACGACATTTACAACCATACAAAGCCTCGAATGGTGCCATCTTGATACTTGAGTGATAACTATTGTTATATGAAAATTCCGCAAGCGGTAAATGCATATCCCAATCACCACCAAAAATAAGGACACATACACCTAGCAAATCCTAGAGGGTTTGAATTGTTCGTTCGGTTTGACTATCAGTTTGAGGATGGTAAGTCGTACTTAGATCCAATTGAGTACGCAAGAGTTCTTGCATAGACGACCAAAAGTGTGAAGTGAAACGAGCGTCTCGATCGGATATGATGTGCAACGGCACGCCATGACGACTCACAATTTCATCAATGTGGATGCGAGCCAGTCTTGAAACTTTGTATGTGTCTCGTATTGGTATGAAATATGTTGTTTTGATCAAACGGTCAACAATCACCCATATACTATCATGACCACGAGGTGTACGAGGTAACTTAATTATGAAATCCATGGATATATGTTCCCATTTCCACATAGGGATTTCGGCTTGTTCAAGTAAACCGCTTGGTCATTGATGCTCAGCTCTGACTCTTGCACACGTGAGACACTTGGAAACATAAGACGCGATATCTTTCTTCATTCCAGGCCACCAATATTGACCACGCAGGTCCATGTACATCTTATCAGAGACAGGATGAATGGAATATCGAGTTTGATGAGCTTCATTCATAATGAAGTGCCGAAGGTTATCACGATTCGGAATCCAAAGACGATTCAAGAAGAACCACATGCCGTTCGGTTTTGTCTCCAGTTGGGACTGAACGTTAGGCATCAAATCTTCATCCTTCCCTTAGTTGGTTAATGCTGCTTGTTGAGCCTTGCGAATGCATAACTCGAGGTCACTATCGATCCTTATGTTTCGAAGCAAGATAGTAGCCTTGTTGACATCCACATGAATCTCAGTATCAAATTCTCCTAGCGTATCAAACCATTGCCTTCGATCTCGAATTTCTTGGAGCGAGACAGTCTTGTTGTGGACCTTGCAACTTAGCGCGTCGACTACAACGTTCGCCTTTCCAAGCTGATATCGAATGTCACAGTCGTAGTTGTGACATCCGTCACTTTAAGGTGCGTCAATTAACGTGGTTTTCCCATTAGTTTTCTTTGACCATTCATTCCTCATCTTTATTACCTCCTTGTGTGGATATCATGCTTGTTATATCATCCTTATGCTTGTGCTTTCTTCGTGATCGTATGCTATGCTTAAAACTTTTACAAATTTCATCGTTATTAACACTAAATAAATTATTTTTATATAAAATCATTTTTGTTAACAAAACCATTTCGAAGTGTCAAATATCATTAAATACATTTTTAACACTAATATAACGAACACTTTTAAAGTCGTTTTCCACCGAAACAAATTTGGGAACTCGGGGGCTAAGTGCAGGGACTAAAATTGACATTTTGCAAACTCTGGATGGGTATAAAAACCCCATTTTCCAGCCCTAACTTCATCTTCTTCACTTCTTCTTCATTCTTCTTCACTTCTTCTTCATTCTTCTTCACTTTACATCTTCTTCATCTTTGCACCAAAACCGCCCCGTTTCGTCTCGTTTTCGTCGTCTAGACTTCATCTACAACCTATTCTACTCCACCCTTGCAGGTAGACGACCTTGGTTGTCCCTTTCTTGCTCATTTTATTGCTGTCAATTTCTAGGGTTTTGGGTGTTCGGGTCAACCCGAACACAAGAGGACATGTGGGTGTGTGTGATGTCTTTCTGTGTGTGCTTCTTGTTTGTGTGTGTTTGTAGTGTGTTTCTAGAAGTTCTTGTTGTGTAAAACTCATGCACGGGGCAGCCGAAGGATGCTCTGCACTTCAGCAGTCGCAAACCTGTAGTTCAGGCGACTGGGTCTGTCATGCGACTGAGTGAGTCGTGCGACTGAGTCATGCAACTGTGTCATTCGGGCGACTGAGTCGTGCGACTGGGGATGTCATGCGACTGAGTCATGTGATCGAATGAATGTGTGAGATTAAGTCAATGCGGATGAATGATGTGTGCGATTGAGTCAGTGCGGATGAATGTTGTGTGCGATTGAGTCTTGCGACCGAATGAATGTATGCGACTGTGCGTGTATCACACGACTGAAGGCCAATCGTATGAATGAAGGTTCAGTCGTACGAATGATGCTGATTCATACGAATGAAGGTTGATTCATGCGTTTGGAGGTTAAGTCGTGCGATTGGGTGTTGTGTGGTACGACTGAATGCCAGTCATGCGAATGAAGGCTCAATCATACGAATGAAGCTGATTTGTACGAATGAGGGTTGATTCGTGCGAATGGAATGTTGAGTTGTGCGTCTGGTCTGTTATGTGATTGATGTTGTTGTGTGTGTGAATCCCTTCTGATTGATGTGTGATGTTGAGGTAACATTAACACAGTGTCATTGCTTGACCACGAAGATTAAAGTCAACGCTATCAACATGCCGATACTATTCCAAATTAAATCAACCTAACATTTTACAATTATCAACAACCCGTTTGGGACTACAGATCTAATAAGTACTTTCTCATATGACAATGGAATCTTTACACAAATATCATCGGCAATGACAACTACTTCTAGTACTTGGATCTACATAAGATCTGATACGTGTGTCTGTTTGTGTGTGTTACCCACGACCGACCCGATGCAACCCAAACCGACTAAACATTTCGATATGCTTTTTACATATCATTAGCGCTTAACAATAACTGTTAATAGGTGTTTGACTGTTCATTACATACAACTGTTGGGAACTATGAGCATCCATACTTACCACTTAGCAAGTGAGTTTCGCGGGCCCTTTTTATGCTTATACAACCTATCAATCATTTACAAATTTAGGGGAAAAGTATGCTCACCCACTTTTCATGTTGTACAACATACATACAAGTTACATACTTGAATCAACGTGCTACTGTTTTGTACTTATCTAATACATGCTTGAGTCTGATGTGTGGTTCTTTCTTACAACCATTTAATTCCAGTGTGGAACCGACAGATAGGTATTGGTAGTACTACTGGGTTGACACCCCCACCCTCGTTTGTTGGTATACTAGTTAGTACCAACAGTCGCTAGGAACGGGCCTTGGGTGAATATATTCCGATAAGATTCTTTGTGTACATCATTAGGTTTGGTTCTAAAGCTCAAGTCATGTGATTTTGCTTACTTATAACTGTATTTACAGTATTCCGCAACAAACATTATACAGCATCAATTACTTATTTACAATTTAAACCTGGGAGCTCACCAAACAATTTTGTTGACCATTTTGAGCATATCTTTTCAGGTGATAATGCTAATTGAAGATCCAGGTGTGTTGCCTTAGTGGAGACCATCGGATGCATTTTGGGACTAAACATACATTTTGAAAACATTTGTTGTAGTCTGTTTTGAACAACAATATTCTTTTGATACTTGTTCCCGGGTTGTGGAAAATACATTACGATGTTATCATCTTTGTTTATGTGAATCATGTATCATGTTTATGCTTATGGCTATGTTGTCGTGAATATTGACTAAACGCGACACAAAACCCCTTGTTGTCGGGTATCGTCATGACACACTTGTCATCATTTATTACATTGCATCTCTAATGCTTACCATGTGTTATGACGATCCTATCTCGTTACATCCCCGTGTTTCCACTCTTAGCTGGGGTGTGACAGACTGGTATCAGAGCCATTGGTTATAGAGAATTAGGCAATACACTTGACCTAGACTATAACCTAGGAACCTTCATGTAGATATGCATGCCAGGGTTACGTGCATTTTATATCTCATATGTGTTCCTCATTACTTGTTCATCTATCTATCTGTTTTGGATCTTTTCACCCAGTGAGGGAGCCCTTGTGCTCACTCTTTATGGGATGCTTCTATTAGATCTTCCGTTCCCTCTCCACGCCGAGTCGTTTTATCAAATCAGGGCATTAAACCCGAAGAGATCATCACAGATCATGCTATTGCGCTTGACCTTGGACATTATTTACCCCGAGAAGGCTATGTCTGAAACCTCGAAAGAGGAAGAAATAGACAACCTCCGCTAAACTAAACGTGATTACATACATGGGTCACAATTATTATGATGGACTACTATTGGGACATTACCTATTCATAATGTGAGAAACTACGTGACTTGTATGCGATGTGTGACAACAACAAGTGTGATATTAACTTGGAATACAGGACTTTGATGAGTGGTATGAACAATACACTTTGTAATGGTTAAAGCTTATGTGTTTACTACTTTTGTGATTAGAAAATGCCGCCTCGAAGAGTTACCCGCAGCAACAGTGGCGGAAGTGAAGCCCCGAGGGGTAGAGGCAGAGGCAGAGGTAGAGTACCGAGAACAAGTGATGGTCCTACCGGTAATGATCAGGGAACAGGAAACTCTGACATGGCAGCCTTAATCGCTCAACAGTTGGCCGCACTGATTCTGACTATCGTGGCCCAAGTGAGTGTTGCTCTTTAGAATCACCACCCCCACGGGGATGGTGGCAATGATTAAAGGATAATAGAAACCCGACTGGGAACGAAAGCAATTAGGAGACCAGGATTGGTGGAACAGCCGGTAATGAGACTGGGGTTGTTAATGCTAGAAGGGGGTGTTTGTACAAGGAGTTTGTGGCCTGCAAACCAAAAGAGTTTGATGGAAATGGTGGGGCTATAGCTCTGGCCAGATGGCTTGAGAAGATGGAGGCAGTAATCGATATCAGTGAGTGCCTTGACAGCCAAAGGATCAAGTATGCCATGTGTTCACTACAAGGCAAGGCACTAACTTGGTGGAACACCCAGATTCAGGCTAGGGGAAGAGAATCGGCGATGCAAATGTCATAGGATGAGTTTAAGGCCTTAATCACCGAGGAATACTGCCCTCTCAATGAGATGCAGAAACTGAAGCATGAATTCTGGAATCATGCTATGGTGGGGGATGGGCACGCAGCTTACACCGATCGTTTTCATGAGTTGGCAAGATTGGTTCCACATCTGGTCACTTTGGAATCAAAAAGGATCGAGAGGTATATTTGGGGACTTGCGCCTCAAATCCGGGCAATGGTAACTGCAGTTGCTCCTCCTAAGATTCAGAGAGCAATTCTGAAGGCTGGCGCTCTAACTGATGAGATGGTGAGAACAGGGGTATTGGGAAGGGGAGCAGAGAAGAGAAAAGATGTCGGGGAAACGAGTCGGTCGAGTGCCACGAAATTTGATAAAAGGGCCAAGACAACCAGAAATTTTGTGGCCGTGACACAAGGCAGGAGGGAGTATGTTGGGCCATACACCAATTATGATAGGTGCAACTTTCATCATCCCCCAGCAATATCGTGCCCGGTGTGCGCGAACTGTCGACGCCCAGGGCATCTAGCAAAAGACTGCAGAACAACACCGAATATGGTGGCACCAGTCAACGCGGTTAACCCCTCTAGGAGTGCTAGAGGCTGTTATGAGTGTGGAAGCCTCGATCACTATAGAAACACATGCCCCAGACTGAATCGGGCACCGGGTCAGCAAGGGAACAACCAGCAACCGGTGATGGCCATAGCTGGAAATCAAGATCCGGGGAATCAAGGGAATACAGCTCAAGGACATGCATTTGTCATTGGAGCCAACGATGCCCGTCAGGACCTAAATGTTGTCATGGGTACGCACTTACTCAATAATCACTTCGCACCTATATTGTTTTATACTGTAGCAAACAATAGCTTTATATCTTCTGAGTTTGTGCAATTGCTTGATTTGAGTCCTAGTAGGCTAGAAACTAGCTACTCTGTAGAAATCGCCAATGGTAGGGTTGTTCAGGCTGATGAAATCATTAGAAAGTGCTCATTGATATTGGAAGACCATGCCTTCAATATAGACTTGATACCTTTTGAGTTAGGAAGTTTTGACGTGATTGTGGGAATGGATTGGTTGTCGAAACATGGAGCTGAGATTGTCTGTCGAGACAAAGTAGTACGAATCCCCATGCCAAACGAGGAGGTACTCAAAATACAAGGAGAACAACCAGGAAGAAGTCTAAAGCTTATTTCTTGCATGAAAGCACGCCGGAGTTTATGAAAATAGTGCTACGCTTTTCTGGCTCATGTGGTGGAAAAGAAAGAAGAGGAGCAGAAATTGGTAGATATTCCAATGGTGCGGGACTACCCAGATGTATTCCCTGATGATTTGTCTGGTTAACCTCCTTCACGACAGGTGGAATTTCATATAGAGTTGGTTCCTAGAGATACACTGGTAGCAAAGACGTCGTATCAGTTGGCACCATCTAAGATGCAAGAATTATCTAGTCAGTTACAGGAACTACTGGAGAAGGGTTTTATTTGGCCAAGTCACTCACCGTGTGGAGCACCAGTATTATTTGTCAAAAAGAAGGATGGGTCATTTCGCATGTGCATCGATTACCATGAGTTGAACAAGTTAACAGTGAAGAATCGGTATCCTCTCCCCAGGATCAACGACCTGTTTGATCAGTTGCAGTGAGCTTTGTATTTCTCCAAGATCGACCTTCGTTCTGGATATCATCAAGTAAGGGTTTTCGAGGATGACATACCGAAAATAGCGTTTAGAACTCGTTATGGGCACTATGAGTTCTTGGTCATGCCATTTGGGTTGACGAACGCACCAGCTGTGTTTATGGATCTAATGAATCAAGTGTGTAAACCTTACCTGGATAAGTTTATGATCGTGTTCATAGACGATATACTTATCTACTCCCGATCAAAAGAGGATCATGAAGAACACCTTCGGGCAATACTGGAACTGTTACAGGAAGAGAAACTTTTCGCCAAGTTCTCGAAGTGTGAATTCTGGTTGCGGTAAGTGAAGTTTTTGGGTCATGTGGTTAACAAGGATGGGATTCATGTAGATCCCAGCAAGATCGAAGCGGTGAAGAAATGGGATACACCCTAGACACCTTCAGAGATACGGCAATTCTTAGGATTGGCATGATACTATCGTCGTTTCATCGCGAATTTTTCAAAGATCGCTCAACCGTTAACACTGCTGACTCAGAAAGACAAGAAGTTTGATTAGGGACATGCACAAGAACAAACGTTCCAAACGTTGAAAGAGAAATTGTGCAATACACCGATGGTGTACAGTACTTCATGGACCGTATATGGGTACCCAGATGGGGAGGTGTACGTACATTGGTTATGGATGAAGCACACAAGACGTGATATTCTATTCATCCTGCTGCAGACAAGATGTACCACGATCTCAAAGATCTGTACTGGTGGCCAGGTATGAAGAAAGACATTGCTATGTACGTCAGCAGATGCTTGACATGCTCGAAAGTTAAAGCTGAACATTATAAACCATCGGGATTATTACATCAACCTGAGATTCCCGAGTGGAAATGGGAGAACATAGCCATGGATTTAATTACCAAACTCCCTAGAACAAGCAGCGGGCATGACTTGATATGGGTCGCTGTGGATCGAATGACGAAGTCAGCTCATTTCTTGCCGATCCGAGAAGACTACAAAATGGATAAATTGGCGAGATTGTACACAAAAGAGGTCGTGACAAGATACGAAGTGCCGGTGTCAATCATATCCGACCGTGACAGTCGATTTACTTCACGATTTTGGTAGACACTACAGAAAGCGATGGGCACTCAATTAGACATGAGTACCACCTATCGCCCCCAGATAGATGGCCAAAGTGAACGAACCATACAAACGCTAGAAGACATGCTGAGAGCATGTGTAATTGACTTTGGTGGTAGTTGGGACACTCATTTACTGTTGATTGAGTTCTCTTACAACAACAGCTATCATACCAGCATTGGATGTGCTTTGTTCGAAGCATTGTATGGAAGGAAATGTAGATCACCCATTTGTTGGGCCAAGATTGGTGAAAGTCAGTTAACAGGCCCAGAGATCATATAAGAAACGACCGACAAGATTTTCCAAATCAAAGATAGACTAAAAGCAGCCAGAGATCGCCAAAAGAGCTATGCCGATAACCGTCGGAAGACTCTAGAATTCAACGTTGGGGATCAAGTTTTACTCAAAGTCTCTCCTTGGAATGGAATTGTTTGGTTTGGAAAGAAAGGGAAGTTAGCCCCAAGATACGTTGGACCATTCGAGATTACAGAAATAATTGGTCTAGTGGCTTACCGATTAAGGTTACCACAAGAACTCAGCGGTGTGCATGATACTTTCCATGTGTCAAACCTCAAGAAGTGTTTGGCTTATGAATCACTTCACGTACCAACTGAGGACATCAAAATTGATGAAAAGCTTCATTTTGTTAAGGAACCCATTGAGATCATGGATCGAAAGGTCAAACAATTAAAGCACAGCAGAATACCAATTGTTTGCATGAGATGGAATTCAAAACGAGGGCCAGAGTTTACATGGGAACGGGAAGATCAGCTGAAACTTAAATATCCACACTTATTCGAGGATGACACTCTTGGACCTAACTCCAGCTGAATTTCGAGACGAAATTCTCTCAACTGGGGGATACTGTGACATCCGTCACCTTAAGGTCCGTTAATTAACGTGGTTTTCCCGTTAGTTTTCTTTGACCATTCATTCCTCATCTTTATTACCTCCTTGTGTGGATATCATGCTTGTTATATCATCCTTATGCTTGTGCTTTCTTCGTGATCGGGTGTTATGCTTAAAACTTTTACAAATTTCATCGTTATTAACACTAAATAAATTATTTTTATATAAAATCATTTTTGTTAATAAAACAATTTCTAAGTGTCAAATATCATTAAATACATTTTTTAACACTAATATAACGAACACTTTTAAAGTTGTTTTCAACCGAACCAAATTTGGGAACTCGAGGGCTAAGTGTAGGGACTAAAATTGACATTTTGCAAACTCTGGATGGGTATAAAAACCCCATTTTCCAGCCCTAACTTCATCTTCTTCACTTCTTCTTCATTCTTCTTCACTTTACATCTTCTTCATCTTTTCACCAAAACCGCCACGTTTCGTCTCGTTTTCGTCGTCTAGACTTCATCTACAACCTAGTCTACTCCACCCTTGCAGGTAGACGACCTTGGTTGTCCCTTTCTTGCTTGTTTTATTGCTGTCCATTTCTAGGGTTTCGGGTGTTCGGGTCAACCCGAACACAAGAGGTCGTGTGGGTGCGTGCGATGTCTTTCTGCGTGTGCTTCTTGTTTGTGTGTGTTTGTAGTGTGTTTCTGGAAGTTCTTGTTGTGTAAAACATGTGCTCGGGGCAGCCGAAGGCTGCTCTACACTTCAGCAGTCGCGAACCTGCAGTTCACGCGACTGGGTTTGTAATGTGACTAAGCCGTGCGACTGAGTCATGCGACTGTGTCATTCGGGCGACTAAGTCGTGCGACTAGGGATGTCATGTGACTGAGTCGTGCGATCGAATGAATGAGTGAGATTGAGTCAATGTGGATGAATGATGTGTGCGATTGAGTCAGTGTGGATGAATGTTGTGTGCAATTGAGTCATGCAATCGAATGAATGTATGCGACTGTGCGTGTATCGCACGACTGAAGGCCAATCGTACGAATGAAGGTTCAGTCGTACGAATGAAGCTGATTCGTACGAATGAAGGTTGATTCGTGCGTTTGGAGGTTAAGTCATGCGATTGGGTGTTGTGTGGTACGACTGAATGCCAGTCATGTGAATGAAGGCTCAATCGTACGAATGAAGCTGATTCATACGAATGAGGGTTGATTCATGCGAATGGAGTGTTGTGTTGTGCGTCTGGTCTGTTATGTGATTGAAGTTGCTGTGTATGTGTGAGTCCCTTCTAATTGACGTGTGATGTTGAGGTAACATTAACACAATGTCATTGCTTGACCACGAAGATTAAAGTCAACGCTACCAAGATGCAGATACTATTCCAAATTAAGTCAACCTAACATTGTACAATTATCAACAACCCGTTTGGGACTACAGATATCTAATAAGTACTTTCTCATATGACAATGGAATATTTACACAAATATCATCGGAAATGACGACTACTTCTAGTACATGGATCTACATAAAATCTTATACGTGTGTCCGTTTGTGTGTGTTACCCACGACCGACCCGATGCAACCCGAACCAACTAAACATTTCTATATGATTTTTGCATATCATTAACGCTTAACAATAACTGTCAATAGGTGTTCAACTGTTTATTACATACAACTGTTGGGAACTTTGAGCATCCATACTTACCACTTAACAAGTGAGTTTCGTAGCCCCTTTTTATGCTTATACAACCTATCAATCATTTACAAACTTGGGGGAAAAGTATGCTCACCCACTTTTCATGTTGTACAACATACGTACAACTTACATACTTGGAATCAACGTGCTACTGTTTTGTGAGTACTTATCTGATACATGCTTGAGTCTGTTGTGTGGTTCTTTCTTACAACCATTTAATTCCAGTGTGGAAC
>BJCM01099248.1:0-14804 GCA_018326385.1 Flaveria bidentis
TATATATAACATATACATGTGTTAATTGTTGATGACTATGCAAGAAAGGGGTCTTAAAAGGGTATTAAGGGTTATATAATATACATATATGATCAAAATGATCAAGTTATGTTAAGTCCTGTTGTCTAGTAAGAAAGTGGTCTTTAAATGATATAAGTAGGAATTAAAGACTAAATTTTTGTCTAGTGATAAGAAAGGGAATATGGATAAGTCATGTCTTATACATGATAGGGATGAGTCATGTCTCGTACATGAAATGGATATGTCTTATCTTGGATAGAAAAGGGTTAAGTCCTTTCTCGTACAGAAAATTGATTTAAGTCTTGCTAGTGTGACAAGAAAGGGGTATAAGTCTTACAAAGGGCCAATGATATTAGTTCTGTCATACACTACAAGAAAGGAAAATTCTTACTTTATTCAAGGAAGGGTTATCAGGTCCTATACATGTATGTTTATAAATGCATCTCTGGTTAGAAATCAGGTTGTTATGCATAGAAAGGACATGAAAACTAACTTGACTATAACATAATATGTTATGATCTTGTTATGCTATGATGACTTATTATTATGATATTAAATACGTTATGGTATAATATGATTATTAGCTAATGATGTTATGAAATGCAATTAATGTTAAGCCATATTTAAATTAAGAACTAGAACTTATTGAACAAAAATTGTTTTTAGTATTCATATTAGGTTGATCAGAAAAAACAAAGGAAGAGTGATACTTGGCATGGAAATAACAGCATATCAAGACTAACATCTAAGTTAAAATAGTTATAATAGGTTACTGAAATTTTATGATGTCTTAAGACAATTAGATATGTTATAACACTTGATTCTCCCACAATAAATAAATTAAATGTTTATAGTTTAAGAATTATATTATTGAATTGTAAATCCAACAATGAGGTCTCCCAAGTAGGTTATGTTAAATGGAGTTGATAGGTTATATACCCAAGGGTTTGGGCTAACTGTTTCAGGAGCATACGGGTTAGTTACCCAGGGAATTCGGGTGATAGACCTCGACTGCATGTTGGTAGGATACATGAGATGTATAGGTCATATACCCTTAAGGAGGTGTGGGTTAAGGATTAGTACCTAAACTTATGAATATTTAAATATTATACGAAGGTGCATTTTTAATTACCAAGTTAGATGGTTTTATGAGCTAATTAGTTTCCTTCTAGAACAGTTGGCTCCATCTCGAGTGTCATATTATCAATGGGTGGTTGAAATTACGTTTAAGATACGTATTATACTTGGGCTATGTCCGTGGAGAGGCCATGTCACTTAGCTTTTATTGCCACCATAAAAAAAACCTATATGTGTTACGGGTCCAATTATTTCCTTATACATAGGGCTGCAAACGAACTGAACATTCAGCGAACAGTTCGTGAACTGTTCGGCGGGAAGTTCGTTTATGTTCGTTCGTTTAGTAAATGAACGAACATGAACAAGGAAATTCCGTTCGTTTATTAAACGAACGAACATCAACACAAATCGCGTTTGTTCATTTATGTTCGTGAACGTTCGATAATGTATTCGATTATGTTCATTAATGTTCGTTCGTGAACGTTCGATAATGTCTTCGTTTATGTTCGTTAAGGTGTTCGTTTATATTCTTAATTATTGTGTCAGTTATTTTTATAACTATTATATCAAGTATTTTTTGGTATTTATGTTAACTACTTATTTGTTTTTATTGATTTTGTGTAATGTTTGTAATAAAAAATATAAATTTTATTCTAAAACAAATCTATAATAATTTGTATTCATTTGTGTTTATGAGTTTTTTTGTGTTCGTCATGTTCATGAACAGTTGTTTGTGTTTGTTTGCTTTTGTTTGTGTTCATTTGCATTCGGTAAGTGTTCGTGGACAGTTTATGAACATGTTCGTTTTCTTAATGAACGAACACGAACAAGAAATCTCGTTCAATAAGTGTTCGTGAACAGTTCATGAACAAGTTTATTTCTTAACGAACGAACACGGACAAGACCTTGTTCGTGTTCGTTCGATTCGTCTGCAGCCCTGCTTATACATTATAAATACCTCATGAATTACGTTTTCTATCATTCTATATCCTATTGAAATACTAATATATTTTATCTAATCATAACCAGTGTGTTTTATTTAATATATATCACTAACACATGCATAAGTTTCTAACAGGTAACGATCAATGTCGTAAATAACCTTTATCATTACTTCCATAAATGCTTGTATTTTAAATAGCTTGTAGCATTATAATACTAAAACTTTTCATATATAATGAGAACCAAAGCTTTTCCATTTGGCCTATTGAAAAAAAACAAAAGTATTTTGTTGGGAGAAAATTGTTGCGGAGAATAGGGGAAACCAAAAAACGATCCCAAAAAGACTCGAATGGTGTTTGTTTGGAAGAGTGTCGGAGTGGGTTGGGGTGCGCTTGCTGTTATCAAGTGAAGTATTAATGCATATATGTTCATACAAAAAATCCAGACTTTTTTCCTAAAAATATCACAAGTTTGTGTGGCACTATTCATCATCCTTTGTAAATTATATAGAAATGAATATATTAGTTTATTATGATTATAATTTATTTTATTATTTGATATCTTCTTATTTATTTAATTTTGTTTTTGTAACCTTAACTAAGAATGCATTTTCCTTAATAAAAAAAAATCCAAACTTTATCTTGGAAGAAGCATCCATTTGCTTGCTCTCATAAATTTTAACCCAATACTATCTCCTAATTATATGGCATGTGTTTATTTTTTATTACTAAATAAATAACATGTGCCACCAATGGTTGCAGTTGTCTCCATCTCTCAAGTGGCCAATAAAACAATTTCATCCCCAATTTTGTCTCTACAACATAAACCCATTTTCTTTGAAATTTGAAACCAACATTACCCAATATCAAAACTGACATTGCCACCTTTGGAAGTTAAGCCAAGCTCCAAGCTGACATTAATAGCCGAGCCGAGCTGATTATTATGAGGCTTTGTGTTATTGTGGTTCAATGGATGAGAGGAGGGGGTAGGGGAGTAGCTAGAGGCTCTGAACTAAACCAGATGGAGCCAAAATGGGTTGTCAAGATTGGTAGTTAGGTGTTACAAAAGTGGTGGCTTTGGCTGGTCACCAAACTACATATCCCTATCTTGTATTATTTAAATATTTAATATATAAAAAAGTAAGATTTATAAAGGAGGTTTTGAGTCGCTAGTAAATAAATATATCGTGTTTGGGTTGATATGCATGGTCTATTTAGGTTATAATGAAATAAAACAAGTTGACCCTGTCTTTATTTTAGTAATGAAAATAAAAATGTTAAAAAAGTATATAGACCACATATCCATCGCATTGTTTATTTAAAATTTATAATTTTAGAGAGTTTTCTTATTTAGCACCTTAATTTTACTAGTTGTTTAATGTCATTAAATTAACTATTAACTAATAATAATAGAAGCATTATACATTCATAATCACTTAAATCTCCAAAAGCAAGGACCTTACAAACTGGCCCTTTTCCTCTCTTATCTTATGGTCCCCATGTCCCCTCTCCCATGCATTAGTATTCGTTGGGTATGCTATAATTGTGTTATTATAATATTCAAATATGAATTAGTGACGATCTAATGTTCCCCCACAACACCTCATTTTATATAACTACCACATAAATTATTAACTCTACAAAATTGGTCAATTGGCGTACTGCCTATATACATTCATTAACCCACAAACATTTTAAATGAAATTTCTAATTAGTGGTTATAAACACGAGAGTGTGTGTAACAAAGTATGTGTAATTGCATCAATTGTCACCTTCACATTACACAATATAGCCTTCACATTAACTTTTAAACAAAAACTTAAACGTCACGTAACCTTCACGTTAGGGGATGTGTTCTCACCAAATATAGCAGCTTTCACTGAAATGTGTCGGTTTCTCTCTCTATATATGGTAAAGGTAAAATCAAATTCAGCTGAGATTTAAATGTGATTGAAAGTCAAACGAAAATCAAACCCGATCATGATTAAAAAACTGAATGAAAGAAAAAATTAAATTTGATTTTGATCATATTTATAAGTTGAATACCATCAAAATCAAACAAATGAGAACAATTGGATCTAAGTTGGATTTGCGGTTACCTTGTTTTTCACTTCTAAACCTATTCTACAAAAATCAGATAGAAATAGATTTAAAATAAATGTAGTATTATCATGATTGCAAATGCTAGCACGAATATATAAACTACATACATGTAGTGTAATCATTAATATATATATTAAAGTATAACTAGTAGCACATGTAATGTAATTATCAATTTGTACAATAACACATAATCACCAATATATACACCGACATGTGTGGTGTGATGATCAATATATACAATGTAATTTAGTCATCAATGCATACACAATAGTATAGTCCGTAAAACATATAGAGTAATCATTAAAGCATATATTGAGACATGTAGTGTAGTCACCAATGTATACACTTATTATAACTAAAAATATACATGTAGTGCAATCACCAATGCATAAAAATTAGAAGTATACACTATAGTATACACCAAGGCATACACTAAACTATAATTGGTAACACTTGCGCTCATGACCTAGTATTTTAGTCGTATGATGTTTGCCCGCATAAAAGTAATATGAGTTCATACTTCTGCATATGGAGAATATGTGGTATTTAGATGTAAAAAAATTGAATCTTTAAAAAAATGGTAACCCATGTATCATAATCACCAATTTTCAATACATAAAGACCGAAGTGTAATCATACATACTAAAATATAATCATATGTAACATATAATGTAATCTTCAATACATACTGATCTACAATATAATTAAACCGTAACATGCAATCTAATCAGCAATGGATACACTATATTGTTACTTTTCACTGTGCGAAATTTAAATATATGCATGATCACGACGCTAGTATGGCAATTTTTGTCATCTTGGTGCGGCATTCAACCAATTTTTGTGTTTTCTACCCGGGATCTTTTAGAGTTGCACAACAATATGTCATGTGGAGATCGTGAAAAAGAGGCAGGGCATGTAGTTGTCCTAACTTCAATATGGTGTATTTAGAAGGCTTAAAATGAAGCGGTGTTTAAAGCTATAGAAATTCCATAAATTGACTTCTTGGGCAGATAAAATCATAGAGTTCTTGTAGGTAAAAAATAGATATCCCTATGGATCGTTAAACTGGAAGGACTGGTGTTGTTTTTCTGTATAATTTATATTTATCTAGGTGGTTACTGTTCTTGGTGATGGACTGTTTTCAGCTTCTTGCTGATTTGGAGTATATAAAGTTGATTTTGCTGATAATTTTTTTTAAAGTTTTAATTATTTATGATACTGCCACGTAACATTTTCCTATATTTTTCATCAACACAATCAATGTTTCAGTTAATTAAAAAGAATACCACACATGAATTTTCTTTTGATCTTATAAACTTTTTTAACGTTAAATGTACGATCATGCTTTGTATTATATGTGTTATCTCAATAGAACCTATCTATCTGTGTTCCAGTCGAAACCGTATCCCCAACCCTCTAAAAAATTCATTGCTAGAAAACTCATTGACAACCCTAAATGTTTTCATCTTGAAGATAAAAAAAGACTTTTAGAATAAAGATAGTAAGTATTTAATATGAAATTAATTACTCTTGAAAGGGTAAAAACAAGTCCAGCTATCATTGCTGACATTTTTATTTAAATCTAGTTCAAACATTTTGTAGTCTCAAATAATTTTCATGTACTAATTATTTTTAAAACCCTACAAATCAACTTCAATTTGAGAATAATATTACCGAGTTTTAGAAACTAACAATTTAAAAAAAATGTTGATTCACGCTTGAAGACAAAGTTATATCTAAACTAGTTATGATAGTGAATACAAACTAAGTACAAGTGAGAAAAGGTTTAAATACAAATTATTATAAAACTAAAAAATGTAATAAGCAATCTCAATCATCCATCTCACTAATCTATGGTTGAGATTAAAATTGTAGGTAAAATTTTATTAGAGAGGTATGTAAAACAACAACCAAACAACACAATATATCATTATGTATTTTGATCGTAATTGTGTTATCTTAAACACTATAAGTTTTAAAAATATATGAGTGAAATAGTATTATTATATATTTATAATGGTAAAACACAATAATAAATAACAAGTTTATATAATCTTTAAAAAAATAAATAACAAAAAATAAAACATTGTATTATTTTTAACACTATAAATTTTAAAAAAATATATTAGTGAAAGTATGTTATTGTGTATTTTTAATTGTAAAGCACAACAGTAGATAACAAGTTTATAATCTATAAAAATAAAAACAAAAATAACACAAAATGATCTAAATTTAAAACACAAATTATTAGTATACATAACAAATTATGTAATATATATGACACAATAAAAATATAGTTAAGACACAATAAACTGATATATGTGACACAATGACCAAAATACTCTCATTTTTAAAACAATAAAGATACGTGTCAAGCTCACAATTCTACATAGTCTTTTTAGATTAAATATTCTTTTTAGTATAACCCTACTCTAAAATATATTATAAAATCAAAAATTTTATTATCTTTAATTTGAGTTCAATCTTACTATATTTTACAAAAAAAAATTTGATGTATTGAAATCATGTTTAAATACAACATTGCACCAAAACGAGTTACAATATTGAATTTACACTGATTACAAGTTGGGATCAAAACTTATAATGGTAGACCTAATTTTTCATGGTGTCATGTATGAATGAAACATGCAATTACAATGCTTTGTCTAAGAGTTATAACATTGTGTTTGAAACTCGCATAAATAAACATAAGCAACTACTCTTGCCATAAAATATATGTGCCGCAATAGAATTCTTCGTAAGCTTTGCATACTAAAACCCTTTTTTAAGGAACTAGGCTAAACCAATTGCGAAGCTTTAACAAAAAATATTTATAAAATATCTGAATGAAAGTTAACATTATTGATGAACAAAAAGAGTGGAGCTGGGGTGGGGGCAACCCCTTGGCTCCTCACTTAGATTCGCCATTGGGTTAAACCCTTCATGAAAACTTCACAAAAAAATATGGTTATATCAAAGGTAGGTTGTATTCATTAGTAAACACACAATAACGAACGTATAGTGTATTCATTGATGATTGCATGTATTCATTAGTCAATACACTACATGAATGTAACAATTTTTCTATACTGTAGTAAAAGTAGCGCAAAGTCAAGAGCGTTGTAATTTTTAATTCAAGTATAATATCAATGAATAATTAAAAAAATCACAATCTTCTCATTTTTATTCGTCGTTGAATACAATGTTGTGGCTAAACTAGTTTTGATAGTAAATTATAAACTAACTACAAGTGCATATTGAAATTTACAATAGTTTTCCTAATTTTTCATGGTCTCATGTATGAATGAATCGTGCGACTACAATGGTTTGTTAAATTCATTACAATGGTACATCCAAAACCCTTATAAGTAAATAGAAGCAACTATTCTTGCCCTATAATATATGTGTTGCATTTTGAATCCCCCGTCATCTTCACACACAAAAAAACTATGTATAAGGAGTAGGTTAAATCTTTGATGAAAAAATTACAAGGTATTTCCTACTTGCACAAGTAGGTTGTATTCACCGGCGAATACACCATATATAAACATTTGTTATGTTCATCAATGAGTAAGTGCATTCACTAGATGAATACAGTGATATGTTCATAAATATAGTTAAAGTACACTTTATTCAATGGTAAATATAATAGTAAAATTATGGATTCTTCTGTTAGTACAATATATGAACACCATAATATCTTCGGAATCATATTATTTATTATTTATTAAACAATGCAAATCCATGAACAATAACCCCAACCAATGGGGTTCTACTACATAATGGATTTTGTTTGTTTTTATAATTTGTCCTATGGCCCCTCTAACATAAATATTACCAACATCATATTTTAAACAAGATTAAACCAAACATTAATCTTCTTCCCGTTTTGCTAAAGACAGAGAAGGTACACATGCACACATATGACTTAGGTTCAATGCATTCAATTCATCAGAATTACTTTTTACTTAAGTGAAATAAATATTAATATCATTGTTACCCTAAGAAATTCCACAAAAATTCTTTTGCAATTGATAGAGTTTTGCTCCATTAGCTAGACCATATTGATCGTTGAGTTCATTCCATAGCTTGTGTGCAATCTTTGCATATGAAACACTTTCATTAATATCCCTCGATAATCTGTTTATAAACCTCAAAATCACCATATCATTACATTTTTTTTGGGATGTTGAGATAAGAAGGATTTGTAAATTTTGGAGATCCTTTAACAAAATTGAGTTTGTTCTTCATAGAGAGTGCAATCGTCATGGATCTCTTCCAAGCATCAAATCCAGATTCATCAAATTACTTAGAAACAAGAATCATCATAAGATGATAAGATGAATTAAGATATAAAGGGCGTGAAGAATCAATTGTTTTATTTAGCGAATGTTGCTTATTGACTTATTCAACTATGATTGATTCAAAGTGAAAGAATAGCAAGATAAAGAATGTGAAGAAGATGAAGAATTAGCTCTATATGTTCTCATATGAATAGCGTGCGAACAATATGGAAAATTAGGTCAAGAGTTCCTATCTAGCACCATGAAATTGTGAAGAATTTATTGATATCTTTTCATTACACACTACGAACTATATACATACTCTAAAGTATACAAACTTTCTCTAACTAGAAAATATCATCCAACTATTTACTTTTAACCTCTATTTACAAAATATGCGTGCCATACAAATGCCATTAACAATAAAAGGCTATAATTCAAGTAACTTGCCTAAATTGTTTAATTTTGTAAAAAAAATCGTAAGAGTTCTTCTAGTTTAAAGAAGTCAACTTTGACCTATGATTTGTTAGTTTTTTTTCATTATAAAATAAAATGATGTTTCAAAAACTTGCATATGCTTCACAAATACTGATAATCACTAGTGAAATGTGTTTTGGTTAAATCCTAGTGAATTTGTGCATAAAGTACTAAATGAGAAATGATGGATTGGTCTTGCATAAATGAAGTAAAGTTGTGAATTATATTCAACTAGGGTTATTGAAAGGTTTCCAGAGAGTTTGGTGATTTTTTTTCATTTAAACTAGTTAATAAATGAATTTGATGTTAAACGAGTCAAGAGGTCAAAAATATTAGAAATATGATTCAAAAACTTCTTATTTAAGAGGCATTTAAAGTCCACGGAGATCCAAGTATATTTGATTAGAGCCTTTATATCTAGTTTTTTAAACTGTTTCTAACACTACAACTTATCTTTCCCACAAACAGTCCTAATCAGCATGTCACATCAGCTTTTCACTTATTTTCATCTATCCTTCTCACAAACATTTTTTTACCCCTAACATTATTCTTCCCACAAACACATTTATTTTTTCATCTCATATTTTCTTTATTAATTTACTTTAAATAAAGATAAATTATTGTAAATATATTTAATTAAAATAAAATAAAAACAACAACGTAAAACAATAAAATAAAAACGACGATACAAAATTAATAGATAGAAAAAATAATAAAGTGAAGTGTTGTAGTGTTTGTGGTGTACATTATGGTATTTATACAAACTAGAAAAAACTAACCGTTAGAAATAAAAAAATCATTAATTAACTAAAATTACATTAAAATAGAGAATTAAAATAATACAACATTAAACTAAAATCACAACATTAAACTAGTCGTTATGAATAAAACAAAAAACTAGCCGTTATGAAACAAAACAAAAAAAATTTACCAAGCTGTTATGAATGTAAAAAAATATTTAAAGTATTTTAATATTATAAATGTTAAAAAAATTTAAAATATTATACTTAAATTATTATCTAATTACTTTAATACTAGAAATGTAAAACAAAATTAAAATATATTTTTATTTATTTAACTCATTTTAATTAAAACTTTACATTTAAATTATTATATTAATTAAAAGATTTTTAAATATTTTAATTAAAAACATTTAATTAAAAATTTTTAAATTAATTATATATGGTGGTGGGGCCCACCACCCCCATCTCTCTCCCGCCCTTCCGGACGGACACCCCACCCACAGGCGGGACTCCCCATCGCCGCCCTTCCGGCGGGCGCGGTCCATGTCGGCAACGAGTGCGCGATGGGGACAGTCTTATATCAAACACTATTTTTATAAATATAGGTAAAATTTCAAACGTTTTAACTTTTAACCAAGTTTGACAACCCATCTCATTTCCTTAGATATGGATCAAGTGGTGGAACTCGTTTCTAATTCTTCATACTTAAAAGCTTTTAATTTATTCTTTATGTTTATTTCTCATATTTTTTTTTATAACTGATTGTGAATGAAACATTAATAAAGTATAAAATCTAATAATATAATATTATTTGATTGAATAAGAATGTATATAAGGATACGCAACAACTCTTAAGCAAATTTTGAATATATATGAGTTCAAGGAAATATATGGATGTAGATCAGAGCTGAACGTGAATGTTTTTAAAGGAATTGACAAATATTGATCAAATTGGTGATTTTAACTTTTAAGCACTACCTTTGAGTTAAGCCTCACTACTCAAACTATTCATCAAATATAAGCTATATTTTATTTTATACCAGATGTTAAAAATAAGCCAAAGAAAAATTGAAGAAGAAAAAAACTAGTAGTCTTTGTTTGTGTCCTATTAGGCTATTACCAATAGAGTGAATCTCTCTTCAACTGTCACACTTTTTATTCTTCTTTCTTTTCTTTTCTTTAGTATAATATCCCAATACATCTCTCTTTCTTTTACCATCTCAAGGGACCATCTCTCTCTCTATCATCTCTCTCTCTATCATCTCTCTCTCTATCATCTCTCTCTCTCAAACACACACATATACATACACACCCCTTTCTCCCAACTAATTCACTTAATTTAATCATACACAGACCACCTACATTATATTACACACCCACTATTTTTGATTCCATGAAATATATATTCTCTCCTCCACTTCCAAGCAAGCAATTTCATACCTTTTCCAATCTTTTTCCCCCTTTTTAGTTTCTTGATTTCTGTGTTAACTTGCTATCATTCAGATTTGATTCAAATGGGGGTCTCACAAGTCAGTTCTACACAACACCCACCTCCCAATTCTTCATCTTTAGCAACAATTACTTCCTCTAGCACCTTAAATTTCGAAGATGATGATGAAATCTACCTCTGCAATGATGAAGGTGAACGCAAATTCAAGAACTTTCTGCACAAAATGATTTGGGATTTTGGGTTCGCTTGCTTTTTCCCTACCATCATCAAGAAAAAAGATGAATCGAAGAAGAAAATGGTGAGCAATTTGGAGAATAATAAGGCGTGGCTTCTTGCAGAGTCTGGGGGGTGTGTTGCTGAATTGCCTAATGCTGAACCACACTCGGTTCATTCATCGTTCAGGTTTAGCCTCTGTTCGCAAGTTGAACTTGAATCTTTGAGTGTCAATTCTTCATCTTCAACGGTTTTGATGGTGAATTTGGACAATGGGTTGATCGAACCAAGGTCTCAAGAACACAAATGGAGGCGAATTGAGTCTTTGGAAAGGAGTATTTCACCTGTAGCGCATACCCTAATTAGATTCAGTTATGCTGAAATTGTTTCTGCAACTCGCAATTTCTCCAATGGTACTTGATTTTCTTGAATCTTTATTAGTTTTCAAGTTCTACACGTTTGACTTTTACCTAATTTCAACTTATAAAACATGTCTGAATGCTGTTGTTCTTCAAGATAAAGAAAATCATTAATCATAAATAACAACTGTTAACTTTTGCTGTTTAGTTTCTAACATATCCCATATAAATCTTTTGCATTTGAAAAGGGGTAAATTACTTTAATTTTAGGGTTTCATTGTGATTTTGATTTGGATCTGATATGAATGTGTTTGAAATTATTAGGGAGGGTGTTGGGAAGAGGTGCATTGAGCTATGTGTTCAAGGGTAGAATTGGGATCTTGAGAACCACTGTGGCAATCAAGAAACTGGATAAAGAAGATAAAGAGGCCCCAAAAGCATTTTGTAGAGAATTAATGATAGCAAGTTCTCTTCATAATCAGTTTATATGTCCCCTAGTCGGGTTTTGTATCGACGCCGAAGGTGGTTTGTTCTTAGTTTACAAGTATGTTTCTGGTGGAAGCTTGGAACGATACCTACGTGGTACTGTTTCTTTAACCCTTGTTTGTGTTCATGATCTTGAATTGTAAAGTTTGAATCTTTATTAAATTAAGAAAATACTTGTTTTGTAGAAACAAGAAACGGTAAAAGTGGTGGATCAAAACTTCCATGGTCAGTAAGGTATAAGGTTGCTTTAGGGATTGCTGAAGCTGTGAGGTATTTGCATTATGGGACTGAAAGATGTGTGGTTCATAGAGATATCAAGCCTTCAAACATCCTTCTTTCTTCAAGAAAGTCACCTAAGGTTAAACAATATGTTAAATTATCATATGTTCACTTTCATTTGAAGCTGCTGTTGAGATTAATAATTTATCTTTTATTTGGTGTTGCAGTTATGTGATTTCGGATTAGCTACTTGGACCTCTGCTCCTTCGGTTCCGTTTTTGTGCAAAACTGTGAAAGGGACTTTTGGGTAAGTTTTATCAAGATTTTATAGGCACATTTGCTTTTAGTTGGTTGCAAATTATGATAATAGACAGTAATTTTGTTTTGTTTTACAGGTATTTGGCTCCTGAATATTTTCAACATGGGAAAGTTTCTGATAAAACGGATGTTTATGCATTTGGAGTGGTTCTTTTGGAGTTGATAACAGGATGGAAGCCGATTGAACCAAAAAGAGGAGCTGGAGAAGAAAACTTGGTTTTGTGGGTGAGTGTTTCATGATTGAAATGCTTTTCATTGATAACTAAGCAGATTGAATGACAACAAATATGTCAAATTACCTATCTACGTGTTTAAAAAACTGATTTTATGATCTTAATGATTCTTCAAGGTGCAATAATGCATCTTGAACTATCATTGTTGAACTATTTGGATGATGTTCAAGAATTATTTATTTATTTTATTTTTTGCAGGCGAAACCGTTACTACAACAAGGATCTATTGAGGAACTATTGGATCCTCGCATCAAATTCACCCAAAGAAACTTGGATCAGATTGCCCGGATGATACAAGCTGCAGATGCCTGTATACACAATGAAGAATCAAAAAGACCAAACATTGATGTAATACTTTCTATCCTTAAAGGAGTTGAAACGAATTCAAGATTGAGGAAAATTTCTGCTGGGGCTGCTCTATCTTCTAACAACTATGTCACCGACAGTTTTCCTCAGATTCGACCAACAAAGAGTGAACTGAAGTCTCATTTAGCTTTGGCAATGCTAGGTGTATCAGAGTTCGACGATGATCATGATCATTTGTACTGTCGTTGAACGAAACTGTAGAACCAAAAACATCCATTTTGAAGGTGGAAATGAAAGTAACCCAGAAATTCAAGATTTGAAAAGGGTGGATAGAGTTTGTATATAGGTCTTGTAGTTGAATGATGGTACAAAAAACTAATTTACATGTATGCAAACTGGGATCATCTTGGTCATGCCTTTATTTGACAGGCTTATGAAAAAACTGTTTGTTTGAGTTATGTGTTAGTAAATTAATCTTTGTTCTGACCAAATCTTTATATAAATGTCTAGTTTCCTGTTAGAAAAAAATATGAGGCTTCATGAGCTTACACTGGTTAAACATGCTAAACATCGACCGCCACGAAGCCAACAGACACCATTAAAAGCCGCCACTTCTCTCATTTTCTCAACCATTGACCGCAAGAAGTCGAAGATGTGTTTTTTTAAGGCCAGATATTGTTATATTTGGTCAAAATTGGACCTTTGAAGATGATTTTGACTGTCTATGGTCAGACTACATATGGTCAAAAATAGTATGAACATTTATACAAAAGAAGCTGACATCAGGACTTGTATTGATATACTAGTCTAAACAAGACTTAATGTATAGGGCTGGAAACGAACGGAACGTTCAATAAACAGTTTGTGAACTGTTCGGCAGGAAGTTCGTTTATGTTCGTTCGTTTAGTAAATGAACGAACATAAACAAGAAATTCCGTTCGTTTAGTTAAACGAACGAACATAAACACAAGTCGTGTTTGTTCATTTATGTTCTTGAACGTTCAATAATTTGTTCGTTTATGTTCGTTCGATAATGTGTTCGTTTATGTTCATTAAGGTGTTCGTTTATATTCTTAATTATCGTGCCAGTTATTTTTATGACTATTATATCAAGTATTTTTTGGTATTTATGTTAACTACTTATTTATTTTTATTGATTTTGTATAATGTTTGTAATAAAAAATATAAATTTTATTCTAAAATAAATCTATAATAATTTGTATTCGTTTGTTTTTATGAGTTTTTTTTTGTGTTCGCCATGTTCATGAACAGTTGTTGTGTTCGTTTGCTTTTGTTTGTGTTCATTTGCCTCCGGTAATTGTTCGTGAACAGTTTATGAACATGTTTGTTTTCTTAATGAACGAACACGAACAAGAAATTCCGTTCAGTAAGTGTTCGTGAACAGTTCATGAACAAGTTTATTTCTTAACGAACGAACACGAACAAGGTCTTGCTCGTGTTCGTTCGGTTCGTTTGCAGCCCTATCAATGTATATCAACTTGTGTCGACTGTTGAATCCCAACTTATATTAGAGCATTCATTTGAATTCTTTGTATTTATTCATATAATTAC
>BJCM01099248.1:15723-28078 GCA_018326385.1 Flaveria bidentis
TAATTTATTGGAAAACCATTATTAATCTAAAAAGGACTTAAATAATAATTTTGTAATTAAAATAAATATTTAATATGAGAGATAAGTGAAATTTTTTTGTAAAAATGAATGTGGTGTTGACATGTGTCCTCAATAATTATCATTTTATTATTGTAGTAGGATTATAACATATTTATATTCTTGATTATGATGAATTATTATTTGAAGAGGAGTATAAATCTGTAATTTTATTTTCGTTTCTCACATTTTGTTGAAATTATCATATTAATTAATTTGTTTTTTTGTCATTTTAATGCTGTAATTTATCAAATGTTGTTATGTTTATCCATTTCACTAACGTCGTTAGAAAACTTTGTTAAAACTTATGGTATTTTAGTCTTTTTAAACACCTTAATTCCTTTTAATCAATGAATGATCCAATTAAGTCTTTATCAATCAAACTATCGAGTAGCCAAACCTCAAACAAACCAAAGTATTACCATAACATTCATATTGATCAAACTGTTGAGTAGAAACTCAAACAAGTCAAAGTCTAAAAGCCATATCTTTTGTAGTCGAACAACAAGGGTTTCCTACCTAATTGAAATATAGCATCAATCAAATAGCAAACCTAATAATGTGGAAATCGAAAAGCAATCTGAATGGAATGATAGTGCTTGATCGAATGATAAAGCAATAGAACCTTAATTGGTGCTGATGACAACATTAGATCTCAATCGAAAAATGTTGAATTCCAAGTGTTGAAAGCGATATGTGCTTAATCCAAATCAATCGATCTTCACATATATAATCAAATGTGTAGAAAATGGAAGCTTTTCTAGGATGAATTAGGGTTACTTGCGCCATATCCTTATGAGTCAATTAAAAGAATGGTGAAAATGAGTTTAGCTCAAGATGTGTTTGGGTTTGAATGCATGCGGGATCATTACGTACTAAGAAATTAATATAACTAAACAACACTTTTACTTTATCTAAATTTGAAAATCAATGTAAAAATTCAATCCAATATGAAAAAAAGTGAGATGATTTTTTTACGATTTCAATCGACATAGAAAACCACTTAGTTTTCTCAATTTCTAGCGGTGATTTTTTTTACTTTATCTAAATTTGAAATGTGATGTATATGAGAAAATCAAGTATCACTGATGATAATAATGACACGTAAATTTGACTCGAATAACAATCAAAATCAACTTAAATTAGTCAAGCTCAAGCTCATAGATAAACTTTTAAGTTAAGTCGAGCATTGAACATATTCAGCTTGTAATGCTCATTATCCATGTTACATATTTACCTTTCATGGGTGCGTACATCTACATAACTATCATAATACGTATTCTAGTCAAATTGAGTCAAACCGAGGTTGTAAGTATCAATTGATACCAATTAATAACATCATTAGCTAGTTAATACTAAAAGTAGAGTCAAGTTCAAAGTATCAGTTGATAATTATTAAGCTTTAGCTGAATAAAATACAGGTTTGTCCACCACTCCATGTTCTTATTCTCCACCACTCCATGTTCTTGCTCTATTCGCATAAGCTTGTTAATCAATAAGACTGGCTTCTAGAATCACCACCGAGTCACCAACAAATCGCACAACCAACAAAACCGAACCCAGTTGTAGGTACTTTTTTAACTGGTTCACTAGATTATCAATTTACATAATTACATTCTTATTTTCATGTTGATTGATGAATGTAATTATTAGGTTATAGATTAATAGTGATTAGTGAATAGCACATTAAAAGTTGTGTGTTAACTTGTAATTTAGGCTTGTTGTTAGATTAAATTTGAGTATGGAGTGATATGTTGTAAGAAAAGTCGAAGCTTCATCTTCTAAGAAGACTTTTGAGTTTGTTGATTTGGATAATCTTCCTTCAAACCTGGCCAAACAAGAACCTTATTTCTTTTTTCATTCTAATCAACAACATAAAATTAGATGAACATACTTATTTAAATTACCATGTCAAGCAAGAGATCATAGTTTTCCACAAACATTATATGGTGCTAAGGCACAACGTTTTCAACCAAGTTAGTTTTATACATTTGGGGCTGGTTGGAGTATAATATTTAATTGTGCATATTATTTGTGTTGCTATTTGTTTAAAGATTACTTTAGAAATTATAAAGATTCATTTGTTAATGAGGGGTTTTGTGGTTGCTATAAAGGGTAGATAGATTTAAACGTCATGTAATGAAAATTTTAGACATAGTTGTATTTGTTATATTGAGAGAGACTTGCTTAGAAGTTTCTACAGATGATCTAATGACTAGGTTTCAAAAAAATAATCCAAAGATTGCAACTATAGGGATATTGAAGTTTTATTATGCGTTAATAAATATTGATTGACTTATTATTAATTGTTTTGCAATTTAATTGATTTTATTTTCTTATCGTATGATCCGATCCGAACTAGGAGAAAAATCTAAAACTTAGTGATAGAAAACCGCCATTCAAGGTGACCCTTGAAAATTTCCAACCCCCATGGGAAAATTCCTAGGCCCACCACTAGTTTACTCCGCAACGTGCTACGCATAATACTTTTTTCTATATATACCGAACCGTTGTAGCTTTATACGTTTCGATAACGTATTTAATCACGTTAATGTTACCGCCATAAGACACGTAACGAGGTTCTCAAACACAATGCCTAGTTTTTTCTTAATTTATAATAGAAAAAAAACGATAACTTCGATTTCATTCATAGATTCACTAATCTGTACATTCTATCTTTTTATTGCATTGTGTACTAACTACACATGTCTTTAAATTTTAGGGATTGATAGATATAGTGCATATAATAAAGGCTTAGTTACATAGTTACAAACTTTTAATGAGTTAATGATAAACAAAAGCTAAATCTTCAAGATAAAATACATAACATAAGCTAGAAGATCTTACCCAGATCCTTCATTAAGCCCCTATTGGCATTAAAAAAATCTGTAAACTCTTCATAAGAAATGAATCCGTCTTTATCAGTGTCGAGTCCATCCATCATCGTTTGGATCTCTTCTTTGACACAACCAAGCGTCTTCAACGATTCTCCAAGCTCCTCTGAAGAAATTTTACCGTCTCCATTGGCATCAAACTTGTTGAAGATTCGATCTTTCTCTGCCTTGTCGTCGTCTCCCATGATGGTTTAATATCTTATGACAGTAAATTGATAATGTTGATTACGGATTTATGTTTTCTTGTTTAATATGTAATGTATAGTTTTGTTTTAGGTTAGAAAGAGGATTAAATGTTTATAGAATGATTATACATGAGAGAAGAAATATGGATTCTCTATGAATACGGCTAGCCGTGTGTTTCTAAGGTGAAGAGCTCTTATATTAGTAAAATCACGTAAAAGTGTGCATCTTGAATCTTGATACAATGGTAACTTTATCATTACTAAACCTATTTATGGCAATATACATGAAGTCAAAGAAGCTACTTTTTATAATAAACTAGGTTAATATCCCGTGTATTACACGGGTTGAATAAATAAAATAATAAATAATTAGTAATAAAAATTTATGAATTATAAAACCATGTTTGAATATAAAATATAATTATAATTACATATCAATAGATATTTCAAGTAAATAAACAATAGATAAGTTATAGATCGTTAAATATATAGATATATAGATAAATAGATAGTCTAGAAACTCATTTATTAATGGATTATAGTTAGTAATAAACACGAAAAGTTACAGTGCGATATTTTAATATAAGATATGTATAAAATTATATATATGCAAAAGATAAAACAATTATACTATTTTTAACTCTCTTATCTAAATAGTTTCATTTTTAAATACTTCTTTTAAGATTTTCTTATAAAAATTTAATGTTTATAAAAATCTTGTTTATTAAAAACTCAAGTTTCTAATTATTCTGGTTTTTTTTATTAAAACTACTTTTAGAAAATTTTATATTTTTTATAATTATTTTAAAAAAGAATTGATTTAAAATACTTTGTTTCAAAAGGTTCAATGTTTTAGAAAATATAAAAATTTTAATTTTCTTAATAAGATTTATTTTTAAAAACATAGTATGATTTTAAAAAAAATGTAGATTAGAGGAAAAAATGTATCAATTGACCAATTAATTCTTATGAAGAGAGAGAAACTGTTTGAGTGTTTAAAATTTTTTAATACTCTTTTAGAGAAAAATAAAATGAGGATGTTTAAAAGAATGACAAGTGACAAAAAAATATTTTTTTATTAGTATTTATAGATTTATAGACTAGTGATAATGATCATTTAGATGATTTTCCTTAATGGAAAGATATAACACTATTGTTATAGAAGCTAGTTTAAAATTGAACTTTGATGCTTTAAAATGCTTTCACAGGATAGTTTCAAGACCAAATTCATTTTATTCTGATGAATTACACGTTAATTTATTAAGAAAAAAATATGTTTGGAAAAATCTCTACTTTCTTTTCATTTGTGTGAAATAATATAATACTTTCGTATGAAATAAATTACAATATTATGTGAATACATCTAACATATAAATATAAATCAAACCGGCCTGTAAAATGAGATTTGATCGAGGCCGGTATTCTCAAACCTATGTATTAAACAAACCCAAAATCTTGATAATACAACGAAAAACAACATCAAACCTAATAAGAAATATTGAACATCACAATTATGAACAAGATCTAAATAGATTAAAGAAAATATCTCCGTGTATTAAACCCTAGTACGAATATACACATGAACGATGAGGAAGTTGAAATTATGATTACGAAGATCTAATGGAGGCTGACTCATCAAGCTTGGAAAATACGACCCATAGAAACTGATGAAGAGATAGGCGACGATCTCATTCACATTCAAGCAACTATAAAATAATTCTTATGCATTCTATTTCTCTTTTTAAACGGCTAGTTAGTTATTAAAATTTAGAAACACCAATTTAGTAATAATTCATGATTAGTTTGAATCTTCATTCTATTTCTATTTAAGACGTGAAGAAACCCTTTCCAATTGACAGTTTATTTAGTGGCCCAGAAGCAGCCCATATAAATTTATCAATAGCCCACTAAATAGCATTCAACAACCCTTTTTTAGCAGCCCATAGGACAGTTTTCTTAACAAACAAAAATAAAACACCATTATTATAACTTATATTAAAAAAAGTTAATTTCTGCTTTACTTCCTGGTTTTTATAAAAATAATCACTTTCATGATTATAAATATTAATTTACATTTAAAAATTTATAATTTGATTCAGTTTTAATCCAAAAGTCTTATTAGTTATTTCAAATAAAATTCAAAATAATAAATATTTTTAACTGAAATTAAAATAACTTATACAGTTTTTAAAGGTAAACTGATATTTTAATAATTTAAAGAAAAACAGTTACTTTTATTAAACTTTAGTAAGCAAAACTGAAATTAACTTTAAAAAAACTTAGTGTTGTTACATTAACTTTTGTCGTCTTTTGCTTTGACCACTAATTCCTATTTAATTTTGCAACTTTATGCGGCCATAAGTTTTCTGTTATTTTTTGTTTTGGCTACTAACTTATTTTTTGGCTTTTTGATTGTGTTGTTTTTCGGTTTTCGCCCACTATATTTTGTTTTATTTTATTTTTTATTTTGCTCCTTGCTGCTATAGTAAATTTGTTGTTTTAATGGTTTGGTAACTATTTTTTTTATTGCATCAGATCTTATTTATATTATATATAAAGCATATGAAAAAATTATTTTAAGATATCATAAATTTAACACTTACTATATTAAATACATAAGATACAAACATTTTTTTGGGTAAAAAATTATTTATAACATTATTTACACACTACGTCTTATAATTAGTTACATAATAAACTTATATTTACCAAAACTTGCATAAAATTTTATTTTATCTACCCATAAACAAAAAAAGCTGAATATGTTTTAATATTTTAGCTATATAATTTAATCTATTACATTTAAAAATGTTTTGAGACTACAAGTTAACATGTATTTATTTTTAAACGTTTTGGTGTAAACTTTTGTTAAAACAATCTATATTTTATGAGGCATAATAAGTTAATGTGTATATACAAGTCGTTATGCAGAACTCATTTATTTGATTTTTTAAATTTTAGCTTAGAAAAAAAAATAATAAACTTTTGTAAAACTACTACAATAATAACAAAATATTAAATGCACGTGTTAAATGTAAAATGTAGCTTCATTCTCTTTTCATGTATCCATATGAATACACAGGAAAAAAAGAGAATAAAAATAAATTGAATTTACCATTAACAAACTTCTCATAAAATTTTACTAGAAATGTTTATATTCGGGCATGAAAGTATAATTAGTGCTAAATCTTGACTATAACATGTAGTAAAATGGTAAACCAGTGGTTTACATTGTGAACCGGTAAACGTATTATGAATAGTGATTTGCATGCATTAACGTTAAAATGCATATCTTTTAGTTGATAATTTGATATGTATATTTTGAGTGAATTTTAAACTCATTTTGATGTTACTCATGCTTGTTAATACACTCATTATATACTTTATTAAATTAAAATACAACTAACAACTACAGTATGTTTCAATAAATTTTGTACAAGGTGAATTGTGTTTACACTTCTATCGCAATAAACTAACAATAATTTTTGCAAATAAAAACATTCGACGTGCATCCTAAAATGCTTGGGTATGACGCTTTACGCTTGAATATCTTTGTATTCTTATTATTTTCATTACCCTTCAAATTTAATCGAAATCTTATAACAGTAAGGGAGTGCCTTTTGGAATGTGCATTAAATGGTTTATTTATATATCTTAATTGAGTATTACATTATCTAAAATAAAATATGTAATGTAAATTCAATAAATTAAACATTATCGGATATTTTGTTCGGAAGCAAAGGATGTTGCTGAGTGACGTTACTGTTGCACCATCATGACGAACCTAAGCGTTTATAAGCTAACAACATCGTTCTCGATATCTTTATATTATTGGAACCAGTATTGGTGTTTATTTTTATAGTTTTAATAAGCTTAATAAGAGTGACCAAACTCATGCTACATGGTACAGGGAAAAGACAACCACACTCCTGCTGCGAAGCGAGGGTGATAAAACTAGTCATTTTCCATGTCCCTTTTGTTTGGTTATTTCATCAAGTTTCTTTGCTTGCATAATTGGTGTTGCAGTTCATGTGTCTTTTTATTTACAAAAAGATATTTTTTGGGGTGGTGAGCTCCGCAAAGATGTTGGTAATAGACCTACTTAGTAACTTATCATTTTATATGTACTTATCTTGTATTCTCATGTATGTATGTGTATATTTGTTCTCTGTTTAATAATCATCCCTTCATTGAGGGAGTCATTCCAAATCATAACCCTCACATGGTATCACAGTGCCCATCAGATCCTCTCCCCTCCCTTTACTTCCCACCTTTTTCTCTTCCTCTCCTCATCTCCGATCATCTTCTTCCTCCCTTCATCTTCGGTTATGGCTTCTTCCTCATCTGATGGCACCCTCAATCTCAATACCATCCTTCATATGATCACTGTTAAACTCTCCTCAACCAATCACCTTCTTTGGAAGAACCAAATGCTACCACTACTTTCGTTCCAAAATCTTCTGATGGCACCACCACACCGCCACCGCATGTCCTTCTCCAAGACGACAAAAGTGTCCCCAACGCATCGTTATCTGAAGAAGCCTTGTCCGAGGTAATTGGCCTTGGGCAGCCCTTGATGCCGCCTATAGTAACACGTCCATTCAACGTGTCCAAAACCTTCGTGATCAACTACCGTTAACCGTCAAAGGTACGTACGACTCCGGTTGCTGAATTCGGTCGGAAATTCAAGAACATTTGTGATCAACTCTCCGCTATTGATCATCCTGTTGATGACACGGACAAGCTTCATTGGTTCTTATGTCGACTTGGCCCGCTTTTCAAACATTTTCTACTGCTATTCGCAACTCCAAACCCGCACCAGCCTTTCGTGATCTCATTGTTCAAGCTGAAAACCAAGAATTATTTATTCGCTCGATTCACGGCTCTCCCACTCCACCGGTTGCATTCACTGTAACTTCTCAAGTTAACAATACTAAAATTCGTGGTGGTCGATCATGCCGTGGTGGAATGTCTTCTGGTCGTGGTCATAGCAGACGACTACTGCACTGCCAATTATGTCGCACTCAAGGGCATTATGCCAATGCCTGCCCCTCGCTAGCCACCTTCGCCTCCAAATTGACTACCAGTAATGCCGACTTAGCCACTGCCTTCCATGCACGGTGTCATGTTACATCTTCAAACCCAAATTGGTATGTTGATTCGGGTGCTACAGACCATATGATGTCGTCTCTCAATAATGTTCATCATGCCTCACCCAAATTGGTATGTTGATTCGGGTGCTACGGACCAAAGTCACATTTGTAAACGGTAAATCTCTTCCCGTTTCTCACATTGGTCATACTACTATCGCTAACACTATACCTCTGCATAATGTGTTGGTGGTTCCTAATCTTATGAAAAATCTAATGTCCATTAGTAAATTAACAACTAATCATAACTTGGATGTGTTGCTTTCCCCTCCAAATTTTTTCATACAGGACCGAACGACAAAACGGGTCCTAGCCCGGGGCAAATGTGACAATGGTCTCTATGTTTTACAGCCAAAACATCAAGCATTTGCAGCCAAGTCCACTTCGTCTTCAAAAGCATCTTTTGAATTATGGCATCTTCGTTTGGGTCATGTAGCTTTTGATACTATATCATCTTTAAATAAATTCGGTTGTCTTTCTGTAACTTCCGTCTTACCAAAACCTGGATTATGTGCATCGTGTGAACAATCTAAGGGACATCGTTTACCTTTTCACTTGAATAATAAGCGATCATTGCACCCGTTGGATTTAATCCACTATGATTTATGAGGACCATCCCCTGTTGTGTCACCTGATAACTATAAATATTATTTCGTGTTTGTTGATGGCCACTCGAGGTTCACCTGGTTCTACCCGCTAAAATCAAAATCTGATTTTCAAAAAGTCCTACTTGTTTTTGTGAACTTGGTTTCAAACCCAATTTGTCATATTTATTTTAATTGAATATTTAAAATCTTATAAATATTAATAACCTTTTATAGACGTTACGTATTTGTAAAAATAATGATCTTTGTATTTTAATCCTTTATTTTAGTTTTATAATTAAAACTCATAAATGACAAATAAACTTCATGAATTTATAAAATTTTATTCTATAAATCATGAAATTATCATGAATTGATTTAATAAATGGAAGTTGAACAAATAGTATTATTATTATTTTTGAAGGATTAAAATAAATTAAATTTCTAACTAATGTATTTGATTTTCCAAAAATTGACCCAAACGGATTCGGGTTTGGGTTTTTATTTTCCAAAATGGGCAAATGTTACAGTCTCCCCTACTTTAAAAAATTTTTGTCCTGAAATTTAATCATGAGAAAACTAATTTCAAGGTTATTTTAAAACTTAGATTTTATTTTCTGTTTGGAAAGGAACTCTTGGGAGCGTTTAATTTCAATAAGTTTAATTATGATATTTCGTCACGCTTAAGTTTGTTTAATTTCATGAGTTGAGGTTTCATATGTTTCTTGACAAGGTCAATAGATCATCAATTTGTTTAGACCTTTTGGTTGACAAGCTTTTGCATTTTAGACGGTACATGACGACTAAGGAAGTTTTGTCACGAGTGAAGCACCAAGTATCATATCAATACGAGAGTCGACTTGACGAACACGAGAAATATTCTCAAGACACTTTTCGAGGAGATATTAATTCATAAGAGCTCCCCAAAGAAAATAACTTCAATATGGTTCTTAAATGATCGATTCTTGTTTACTATGTCATTAAGGTTTCAAAGTTACATTAGTTTAAAGTCGTATCAAAATCTTGTTTGTTAAGATTAATGGTTCAGTTCAGAATAAGAGTATCATTGAAATGAATTCAGATTATGTGCGGTTTTGAGGGGAAGACATTCATAAAGATTATTAAAGGTCGTTATGAGAATTGGGTAATGAGTTTTAAGTTTCAAGAAGACAAGATCAAAGATAAGACGATTTAAAATAACAAGGTGTTTCGAGTGTAACGTTTGGTTTCAAACCAAAGCATTACGTTGACTAATCAAAGTATTAGGTCAACTACAACCTTAATGAAGACATGCGTACCTGTAAGCGGACACTCATCCCAAGGGTTCACAGGTAAGGTAAACGGATCCATCGGTTGATCTGGATTTATATGAATACCTTGCCTAGATAGAACACCTCGAGATACAGGCATCACACTCTTCCAGCATTACATATAATTACATAATCAAGTATAAACACATAAGACACATAAATTCCTATCTAAGCATATAAAATACATGAGAGGATTCATGTGTACGGGGTACTTAGTTATAGTCTAGGTCATTTTATTTCTAATAACCTAATTCCCTATAACCATGGCTCTGATACCAATCTGTCACACCCCGACCGGCGGCGGAATCATCGAGGCGGACGAATGTGAAACGATTGTTCATAGCACATGGAACTAAATAAGTTGTAATAATACTAAATATTATTTTTATTGAACATTACAAGACAATTAAATAAATATAATACAAACAAGATATAAACAACAACATAAGATTTTCAATTAACTAAGTCCAAGTCCTATATGAGCACGAAGGGATCTTCAAGTATCAAACCTAAAACATGTTAAAAAATAAAGGGTCAACTTTGAAAGTTGGTGAGTTCCTATGGGTTAAACGTACATATATATAAAAGATTTACAAGTAGGAATTCATGTCAATGGTTATGAGCAAATTAATAGAACACATATAGTTACAATCAAACCTCGACTTGATTACAAGTTTAGAATATTGGCTAAGTGTACTTGGTTCCCATGATGAACAAGTCATACATCATCAGGAGCCGACAATACATCGGCTTTAGCACCAAATAGGCTTGTCAGACCCAAAGATCTAAGACGTCACCAGACTAGCAATAGTTAATGATTGTAAACAAAATATGTATCTCATATAAGACTTACAATAACACAAATAACTATAACAAAAAGGTAAAGATGAATTGCATGTGCATTTACAAGTATCAAGATGTTTACAAGTGTAAGTTTATAAGGTTAACATGTTTCACCCTAAAAGGTGTGAAAATAAAGTAAAAAGAGGCATGGAGAACTCACTTGGAAAACTCACAATAATAGTGATGGTTGTCGAGTACATAAGAAAGCTTGGATGTCAAGAGTCAAAATTGATGTCCTAAATGATAAAAAAATAATAACATAAGGTCGGAATTCATTACAAGAAGTTAGAATGCTTAGAAATGCCAATAAACGAAAGGTAGATTGAAGAACGATTATTGTACCAATTTTAGATTCTGGACAGAATGTTTCGTACGTGTTTGAACAGGTTTCTAAAATAGCACACGGTTTCATTCAGAAACATTTTTATGAAAAGATCCATAACTAGGTCAAACAAGCAGCACAAGACAGAAGGCGTTGAAATGCGCACTATCTTGTGAAGGCTATTGCTGAGTCGTGCGATTGAGTTTGAAGACGTATAAACTGTCGTTGAAAATAATGAACTTAACATTGGAGTTTACTTAAATTTAGTTTTTTTATGATCAATTTATGGTCGGTTGAAGTAAGATTATATTCTGCCAGAATTGTAGTAAGACACTTATGTGCACTTTTAAAATCGTTAAAGCATGAAACGGGTTAGTGTAAATTTATTATATTGATATATGATATATTATATTTCATTTGAATTATATAAAAATATTCCAAGACTTCGGCATAGCCATCACTTAGGGAAATAATCTTGTGGAATAACCGAATGCGGCGACATAGCCGTCCATATGAAAACGGGATTCTTTGTTTACATTAATGTGTTATTAGCTTGATTTAAGAATGTTAGTGATTATTATAAGGTTAGTGAAAATTATAAGGTTAATGATCTAATGATAATGATTAAAATTAAAATAGATTTAGTAGAAGAAAAAATAAAAGTAGGAACATAAAGTCATGAGAACAATTGGATGTTAGGATGATTAAAATGTATAATATAAAAACAATAAAAGATTATCTTAGTATTAAGAATTCTTGAAATTTCTTGTAAAATAAAATTCTTCAAATTGATCATAACCAATGGATGAAAGAAAGATATGAAAGTGAGATTTTTAGAGAATGAGCAAATAAAAAGTGAGGCCTAAGGCTTGCTTTTATAGTTGAGGTTAAGAGTAGGTTATGAATGGTGTTAATGGTGAGTTATAAGTCTTTTAAAAGGGGGTTATGATTGGAATTTGAAATAAATATAAAATTAAATAATTTAAATAAATAAAAGAATAATTACAATT
>BJCM01099249.1:0-11917 GCA_018326385.1 Flaveria bidentis
GTGGCGGTGGCGGCGGGGGTGGGGCTGCGAGAGGTGGGTAGAGCGGAGAGGTGGGGGTGTTAAATGAAAGAAGAAAGGGAGAAGAGGTTGTGAAGAGTTCAGAAGACCTTGTTCCACATCTTTTCCGTGCAGACGTCAGGAAAATGTTTTTTAATGAAACGTCTTCCTAGAAAACAAACACTCTGCGAAGTAAAAGCCTCTTCTTGTGTCTGCATGCGTGCAGATGGGAAAGAGGTTTTTTCAAAAAACAAACACCCTCTTTGTGTGAGCCAAGAAGACATTAGTTTTGTGTAACCCAAGAAAAAAAAGGTTTTGTGTGAGCAAAAAATACTAAGGCTTTGAGTGAGCAAGGAAGAGCAATTCAGTGTGAGCTGAAAAAGAAGGCGATCTTTATGATCAAACCAGTGATATCGTGCAAATAGATTGAGAAAAAGAAAAAACCGTGATTCTAAGTGAATCATTAGGCATGTGCTATTAAGGAGATAAAGAAGAAAAAAGATAAGAATAGTAGATTGTAGGAACACGTATCGAGAAGATGATCATGATTTTTATCCTGATGATAATAAACGAGATAGTGGTACCAAGATCGGGCAGAATAGATGAAGATAACGCTCTGTGTAACCGAGGGTTGGATCAAAAGATAAAGGACAAAACAAATGACCCATGATTTAAAGTAAAAGAGTTACATGTTCTATTTGGGATTCAAGATCTAGGTGGTATAAATCAGGATTAAAAGGGAGAAAGGGTGGAGTTAATCTTAATTTGATAGAGATATGTTTGGAGGAAAAATTGAGATAAATATAGAAAAAAATTAAAGATAAAAATTAGTATTAGTTTATTATTTGTTTAAACATTAAGAGATATTTGTTAGAGATTATTTTATTGATATGTTGAGTTATAGTAGGAATTATAAATGAAGTAAAATACAAATTTGTCTATTGTAAATAGAGGTGTAGGGTTTTTGTAATTTGTGCGACTTTGTTCTTTATAAATTAATGTTAGTTGTGTTTATATAATGGATGCATTGTACCCATCAAGAACTACCCTGTTATGTTCTTCATGGTGTTGTTCACGGTAAGGGGTGTGTCGTTGCTCTTAGCGGGTACTATGTATTCGTAATAGTTTATGGGGCGCTTAAAACCCTAAGTTCTCGAGCCTAGCTTGCATTCATCACCATGAGGATTTCATATTCTATTCTACACATTTTAGGCATAATCGACTCTTGTCCCAACTTGTCGGGGTGAGAAATGCCTTCATGTAGCACTTCCACCAACTCGTTTTCTCGAACACTATGGATTATTCCAAAATCATCATTTCATATGCACCTTAATTTGTAAGCTTGAAGCTTCTCTTGTTATATTGGGTCACATTATCTTCTAATTTTTTTCATATTCTTGTTATGCTATGGATCTCTTTATGATCTTTCGTGCTCCTTTGTCGGTTAAATTTGTGGAAAAATATGGACTTTAGGGTTTAGAAAAACATGTGGCAGCAAATCAGAATTGATCACCGATCCATTCCCAACACACCACAAAGAATACTTAGGTGATCCTCCAGATATCCATCATATTTTCCCTTGTTCGATAGCATTTTCATTCTTTAACAAAACTTTACCTAGCGAATTGAGTCTAGATTTTGGATTGTGATACTCCTACCTACAACGATATCAATGTGTGAACCTTATTAATGATCCATGACACTAGGATTGGAGTTGTGCATCAAAGCTTTAAAGGAGTTCCTTCGAGATAGAGTTATTTTCTTTCCTATATAATTGAGATGCGTTAGACTCGACATAAAAGAGTCTAAATGTGAATTAAACGTGAAAATTAGTATTAGGTCTAATTAAGAGTATATAGATAGAGATGAACTAAAATAAATAAAAAAGTAATGGTGTTAACATAGTAATAATAGTCTTAAAAATGGTTATTATCTTTGATGTCACATCACCAAGGAACATTCACGGATAGCTGCATTTGAGGCGCTATAAAAATGGTTTTGTTGAAAAAAAGACAAGTAATGGTGTTATTAAAGTAATGGTCTACAAATTAGTTTTGTAGACAAAAAGAAAAGCAATGTCGTGTAAAACAAAAGGTTAAGAACAACACGTCGAGTCCCTCGTACCGTTCCTTTAGTATCACAAAAGAATATGAAATAGATTTTCTTCTTTTTCTTTAACACGTGTCATAATTTAATAAGAGGTAATATTTGTGTTTAAATCTAAGAGTGTTTTTTCTTCTACTAAAAAATTTTTTTATGAGTTACATAAAATTAGATTACGTCATTTAGTTTCAATAATTATATCGTATGTTTTACTTTTATAAAAATTATACACATATTATACTTTCCACTAATCTTCCGTCAAAATTTACATACCTACAATAAGTCAAAAATTGTTTTACATTGCTTCATTCCTGACAACTTCCTGTTACGTGTTCAAAGTTGTATTTTTGTAATTTTCAGATAGTAAAAATCACTATGTGTTTTCGTATCTGTATATGCAATTTTGAATATTTGAAGTTCAAATATACAAGATTTTGAATATACATATAGATAGTGATTCAGATATCCGTACTTCTCTTCTTTTTTTATTTTTGCAAAAATTATATATATATTAATTATAAAAATAATATAAAAACAATACAAATGAAGAAAAAGTCCTAATATACACTAGCAAGTCCCAACAAACTTTTTTTCAATAATTTAGGAAATAACAAATAATATTTTTAAGTTTTTAGATAATTTTAAAAATACTTTTTGTTATTTTTAAAGTGTTAAATGTGTTCTTTATTTTGGTTACGACTTTTTAGTGTATATTGGGACTTTTTAACGCGTCTTATTTTTATATTATTTGTATAATAACATATATCTAATTATTGAAAAAAAGTTCAGATATCCAAATCATATTCGTATGCGTATCCAATACTGAATTTTAGATATTCGAAACTTCAAATATGGATACGGATACAGATAGTGATTTTACCATTCAAAACTTTCAGATATTCAACTTTGAACACCCTAACATGAAGGCGACATGAATCAAGCAACATAAAAACGTATATTATTCAATGTAAGCATGTTATATTATAAATATCTCTCATGTGAGTGGCACATAACTAACTTAACTATTAATTTTGATGGTGTTAGTTTAAAGGAAGATAGATGTGCAAATAGCTATGAAAAAGACATTCCATTTAATTATTATAACTAAAAATCATAACATGTAATTCTATATATTATAAATGACATAATTTATAATTTACTCAAATTTTATTTATACAAATATTGTAAAAGTCATATACATGTTAAGATTTATCGTTAATCGGCCCTAGACCGATACGATTTCTCCTAATCGGTTCTAAAAATCGACAGTCGGTCAAACTCGTTCCTAATCAGTTTAGATTGATCTTAGGCGACCCAAAATTAATCCTACGGCCCAAAATAGGTCATTGGCGGACCAAACAAATTTGTGTTATCGATTTCAAGTCAAGTTAAGTTAATTGAAAAACAAAAAATTAATTTTAAGGCCTAGAATAAATCATCCTCTGATATCGGAAAAAGATGGTTTTGATTTTAGGTATAGCGGAACAGTTTTGCGTTTTTCACTTTATTTTAAGTTCCATTTTGACGATAAGCAGCACGAACCCTTTTAACTTCTAATATAACCTCTTCGTCATGAGTGAACGACCTGTAATGCTTGATTTATTAATTTAACTAGGTTAATATCCGTATAATACACGGATTACATAAATAAAATATTAAATAATTATTAATAAAAACTTATGTATTATAAAATCATGCTTGAAGATAAAATATGATGTTAATTACGTATAAATAGTTATTTTAATTATAATATTTTAATGTAAAATATAATTAAAATTTTATATACTTTTGAATAAGAAATAAAACAATTATACTATTTTTAACTTTCTTATGTAAAAATTTTCATTTTAAACATTCATTATTAGATTTTTATAAAAAATATCTTTAGTTTTTCAAATTTTTTAAAAATATTTCACCTATTTATTAATTTTTTAAAACAAAATGATTTAAAATATTTTGTTTAAAAAATATTTAATGTTTTAAAAAATTCATATTATATAAAAGTTTAGTTTCTTGTTATTTAGATACTGATTAAAAGAAGTGATTTCTAATTTCCTTCATAAAATCTATTTTAAAAGAAGATAGTTTGATTTTTAAAAAATAAGATAAGAGAGAAAAACATAGCATTTAATAAAATTTATTTTTAATAAGAGAGAGAAATTTGTATGAGAATTTAAATTATTATAATATTATTTTGGAGTGAAAATTGATTTGTGAATATCCAGAAAATTAACAAGTGACAAAAACATGAGTTAAAAGAATGAAAATTCTTTGTTTTATTAGAAGTTATAGGTATGATTAACATTGCATACGAGTGAAAATAACGATATCATATTTTATACTTTTTAATTGATTTGCTTTTTTTAATTGGTTTTTAAACAATTGGTTAAAAAACCATTTTTAAAAAAGTGTCATTTTTAATAATTTATTTAAATAAAAACTTATGTATTATAAAATCATGCTTAAAGATAAAATATGATGTTAATTACGTATAAATAGCTGTTTTAATTATAATATTTTAATGTAAAATATAATTAAAATTATATATACTTTTGATTAAGAAATAAAATAATTATACTATTTTTACTTTCTTATGTAAAATGTTTCATTTTAAACATTTATTTTTAGATTTTTTATAAAAAATAACTTTAGTGTTTCAGATTTTTTTTAAAATATTTCGCCTGTTTAATTTTTTTTAAAACAAAATGATTTAAAATATTTTGTTTGAAAAATATTTAATGTTTTAGAAAATTTCATATTATATACAAGTTTAGTTTCTTGTTATTTAGATACTGATTAAAAAAAGTGATTTCTAATTTTCTTCATAAAATTTATTTAAAAAATAGTTTGATTTTTAAAAACATTAGATAAGAGAGAGAAACATACATTTAATAAAATTTATTTTTAATAAGAGAGAGAAATTTGTATGAGAATTTAAATTATTATAATACCCTTTTGGAGTGAAAACTGATTTGTGAATATCTAGAAAATTAACAAGTGACAAAAACACGAGTTAAGAGAATGACAAGTGATAAAAATTTTTTTTGATTTATTAGAAGTTATAGGTATGATTAACATTAAATACGAGTGATAAAATAACGATATCATATTTTATACTTTTTTCTAATTTATTTTCTTTTTTAATTGGTTTTTAAACAATTTGTTTCAAAACAAACCATTTTTAAAAAGTGCCATTTTTAATATTTATTATAACTTTGAAATTTAATTATTTTTTTATAAGAATTATTTTTTAAAAGTCATAGGTTTTAAAATATATTTTGTTTTTTTGAAGTTTTAATTTTTTTGAAAAACATTCTTATTTTAAAAAAAATTATTTACTTACAAATTGCATTTATAGAAAGATCACTTTAAAAAAAATATATATGTAATATAAAAAGAATTGAATTATATCATTTGTATTTAATGTAATATTTATTAGGAGAGAGAAGCGGTAAAATGAAATTTAGTAACTTTAGAATTATGATAAGTATCATATAAAAACGTTCTTTTGTTAGTATTTATAGAAGATTATAGATTATAGATTTATAAATTATATAAATTTTAAACCATTTTTAAATATGTTATTCATAACAACATATGCATATATACATAAGTGTAAAAATTACATACAAAAATTACAACACAATTAATCCTAAATTATCGCTAGTCGTTACCCCTCGCTCGACTAAAAGAGTTTCTACAACACTACTTATGTTCAAAACTTGGATATAAAGAAACAAAACTATGTACATAGAAAATGTTCTAGTGCTCAACAGCTAAAGTTGATTAACAAAGACTTCATTTTAATTAGAAAATTTTGTCCATTTGTTACATGTGACAAAACAACGTGGCATAAAACGAACGGAGTAGAAGCAAAAACCAATAATTTCACAAGAGTCACCGTCTAATAACGAGTCACTGTCAACCGGTCGGACCGGGTTCATAAACCAACTCACTTAAACCCGGTCTAATTTTATCACTCCAGACCCCAGAACCGGGTCCCACCTCACTCTCTCTAACCCTCACCTCCACAACCACCAGCTCATCAGTTAACCGTTTTAACTCCACCACCATTTCGAAATTACAATTATACCCTCCAACCACCTTCACACACCACTCCTTCCGTACAACCACCGTCAACCGCTGCCGCTCCGCCACCGTCACTACCGTGTCAATTATCTTCTTCGGCGAGTCTGCGGACAGAAAACGGTCTCCTTCATCCCGTTCGTCGAACAATCCGGCGAGATTGTAGCCGGAGGAGAAGGTGATGATATCAAACGCGTTCATCAGAATCATCACCTTCGAATCGTCACCGGACGTCGTAGACGACGGTGATGTGACGGAATCGGTACATTCGTCTTTCAATTCGAGGTAATCGTGGTGGAATTCGACTTCTCTGTAACCGATTTTGAACCACGGATCGTTGATGATCTCATCGACGGTGATTCGCGTTTGGGGATTCGTGTCGAGGAGACGCGATATGAGGCGTTTCAGCTCCGGCGACGTCCACCGCGGCACGCGAAACTCGCCGGTGTAGATCTTCCGGTACATCACTATCAGATTCGAGTCGTTGAACGGGAGGTATCCGGCGTTGAGGACGAAGAGGATGATGCCGCACGACCAGATGTCCACCTTTGCACCGTCGTAGCCTCGCTTCGACAACACCTCCGGCGCGACATACGCCGGAGTTCCACACAGCGTGTGGAGGAGTCCGTCGTTCTGGATCTGATCCGTTAGGGCTGATAATCCGAAATCGGTGACTTTCAGGTTCCAATTCTCGTCCAACAGGAGGTTCTCCGGCTTCAGATCGCGGTGGTATACACCGCGTGAGTGGCAGTAACCGATGACGGAGATCAATTGCTGAAAATACCGGCGACTGAGATGCTCACTGAACCGTGATTTCGCCACTTTCGTGAACAACTCACCTCCTTTCGCGAACTCGAGAACGAAGAATATCTTCTTCTTGTTCGCGAGAACTTCACGGAGGCGCACGATGTTCGGGTGGCGCAACCGGCGCATGATAGCGATCTCGCGCTTAACGTTCGCCGTGAGGTTGCCTTTGAGGATCATCTGTTTGTTAATAGCTTTGATCGCCACCGTTTGATCGGTGTGCACATCACGCGCATGATAGACTTTCGCAAAAGCACCATGGCCGAGGAGACGACCGATTTCGTATTTTCGGAACAGCGTCTTCTCCGCCGGAGACAGTGGTTCTTCGCCGGCGAGTTCTAATGCCGGCATCACGTCAGATAAATCATCGGTATGAAATCTTCTTGAATTTTTTTTTTTAAAATTTTTTTGGGTTATTTGATTGTTGTGGATAAAGGGGATTTTGGTGGAAAACTGTGGTGCTTACGAGTAGGGGTGGGAGTGAGAAAGTTAAATGCTTTGTGGATGAGGTTTGAAGGCTTATCGTATGGTATTTATTGGGTTTTTGTTAGTGGAAAGTGTCACTGAGGTAACATCACAAATACTTTTTAAACCCCTAACATGACTTCACTCAAGACTTAAAATGCATATCAAACAACCATTTAAGTTTGGACACGACACATAATGTTATCACTGAATTATCATCTCAAGTTGCAAGCAATTGTAGATTGCATACGTTATTTGACCTATACATTGTAGTTTTATTCTATATGCTTATGAAAAGCACTCATTTAGTAAAAACATCCAAACTTTACCGGATAACATCTAAAATTATTATCACATCATCACCAATTTTTTTTGTTAGGTTTATTGGATTTTAATAATCCAAATTTTATTTATGGGTCGAGATTAATCTTAACTCAGTAAATGTTTACAGATACTTACAACTTTGAGTTTATTTTCCTGAAACGATCATTTATTAACTGAGAGTTAATCTCGTTTGTTTTTTAATGACGTGGATTGTTTTTGTGGCCAAAACATTAAACAAAAAGTTGAAATCTATCACTATCCGTCAATTTGAAACTTCTGCATCCAGAAACCGTCAATCTTCACCTTCTGATTTGAACCACCGACCTTGTTATAGGTAGATTTCAGGTGATGATAGAAGTTAGATAATGAAAAACATATCTAACTGAGACTAGGCGATGGTAGAATTGAAAAATGCTCAAAGTTGGCATCATTTTATCAAAAAAAAAAAAACAAATGAGAGTTAATTTTCAGTTAGTAAGAGATAATTGAAGGAAAATAAATTCAAAATTAAGAGTGTCTGTAAATATTTTCTGAGTTAGAATTAATCACGGTCAATAAATAAAAATTGGTATTTTTAAAATTAAATAACCCCTTTAATTATCAAAGAGCCTTTTTTTAATGGTATATATCTAGGTAGCACCGAAACGGGTACGGGAGGTGGGTACGGGGACGGTACGGGTACGGGGAACGACAAATATAAAAAATTCTAGATACGGGTACGGCTAAGGTACAACAAAAAAATATAAAAAATAATAATATATCAACCAATTTCCAAAATAGACATCAAAGTATTAAACAATATCCATAAACAAATTCCTTAGTTAATTAATTATCAATAATCAAATCATTTTCATATCCCGGTTCATCCAATGTGAGATCGGCAACCTCCAAAAACCCTACATCTTCCATTGAGTCAAAAGCATCTCCACCCACGTCCCACATCTTTACAGCATCATTCGGATTCCTTGACAAAAGTCGAAGATTATTGTGGATGTAAACCAAGTCTTGAGCACGACTTGTAGTCAACCTGTTCCTCCTAAGCGAGTGAATAAATGCATAAGTACTCCAATTACGTTTGGCACATGAAGAAGAACTAGGTTGCCCAAGTAATCTAAAAGCCAAAGTCTGAAGGAAAGGAGTTTGAGCACCAAAGTTAGCCCACCAATTTTTGGGTTCCATACTCGGCATCTGTGAAATGCTTGTTAAGTCTTCAAAAGAACCACTATTCATTGAAAACATTGCATATTCATCAAGAACTTTCTTATGTTCATCTTCATTAGGAAACAATCTTTTAAAATATTTAATTCTTTCTTGTGATATTTCACCATCTCTATGTGGAGCAAGTCTTTTAGAATCCTTTAGTAACCATTCATCACTATAATATCTACAACATTTAAAAGTGAAAACATAAGTAAGTAATAGAAATCAAGCATATAGTTAAAAGTCATTTACCTTGGATTTAAAGAATGAGCTAAACAATGTAGGGGAGTGTTATTTTTCGCCCATCGAGCCACTAAAATATCATGCACAACATCATAAAAGATACTTAAATCAGATACCGAACGTTTTCTTTCTTGTAGATCTCAATCTTCACTTTCTCAATCATCGAATCCCACATCTCATAGACCAAGTGTAAACATGGCTTGTCGGTGTCACAAACTCTAATCATCTCATATATAGGTCTAGTGAAACTAAGAATATATGATACTTTTTCCCACCATTCATCATTCAAAATTTTTTCTTTAACAAAGCTTGCTTTCACAGTGTCATCTTCTTTATAAGAAGACTATTCTTCGCCTATGACCATAGCTTGAAGACCCCTTTTGATTAGTTTCAGTTTTTTAAGCATCACAATGATGGAGGCAAAGCGAGTATCCGCAACCGAAAGAAGTCTAAGAGGAGTGAACTTGTTGAAAATTGAGAGTCTTATGTTATGATTCTTGATGAAATTTTTTATTGCAAGCGCATCTCCGTGAACTTCTTTTATCCATTTGCACTCTTCATATGTTGTTTCATTTGTTTCCATATTCCTTGGTGAACAAATGTTCTTCAAAGCAATATTGAGTGTATGAACAACATATGGTGTCCAATAGATGTGAGGAAACTGACTCTCTATAATTTCTCCAGCCGCCTTACAATTTGCTGCATTGTCAGTAATGATTTGCATAATTTTTTGATGACCAATTTCACTAATGACTTCTTTCATCAAATCAACAATAAAAAATCGATCTTTAACTTCCCCAAAACAATTAACTGCCTTCAAAAACAAAGGACCATTACCTGAAGTAGCCATGAAGTTGATTAGAGGCTTTCTTGTAGGATCACTCCAACCATCACTCACAATAGTCACACCTTTTTCTTTCCATGTAGACCTAAGTGGTTCTAATAGCCTATGAACATTATCTTTTTCTTTTTGTAGTAAGGTTGTTCTAAGCTTATTGTAACCAGGAAGGACATAACCATTAAATTTGTTGTTAGCAGCAAACTGAAAAGCCCATACATAGTGAGGATTTCTTTCAAGATTAAAAGGTAAACCTCCGGTATAAAACATCCTAGCTATTTCTTGATCCAGTTGGTCTCTAATTTCAACACCAAAAGCTCTTTCAATCGGGTTTGAAATACCTTTTCTTTTCTTAAATCCAACACCTGATTCACATGGCAACCCGACTTCTTTGGCTTTTGGCTCGGCTTTCTTCTCTTCATGCACATCTTCTAATCGTTTCATCTCAAGTTTGTCACCTGTTGTTGCTTTCTTGCAAATAGTAATCCCAATACCTATATAAAATACAAATCATAATTTATAAATATACAATATGAATCAATGAATCATAAAATATGATTGTAGATACAATCAACATAGAATACGAATCAATGATTCAATGATTCAATGATCATTACCTTTTATACCAAGCAAATGTGCTCTAACCTTAAAATATGACCCTTGTCTGATTTCACTGCAAAAGTTACACTTAAATTTCCATGTTCCTCCATTACCTTGCTTTTTTATTTTAGTCACATACTCCCATAATGGTGGTTCTTCTAATGATGTTGATGATCCTTGTGTTTCTTGAGAAGCCATAATTGATTGACGTCTTATTATTCACTTTATGACACCCAAACAATAAGAATAAACAATCAAATTCACCTCCAAAATAAAAATCAAACTATAATATATTATTAATATATATTATAATATTATAAAATCTATGAATGACACTCTTGTTGCAACTTGTATCCAAATATTTAATTCATATTTACTCATCTAGTTAAAAACTTAAAATCAATGACAATATAGTAAATATTCATAAAACTCACTGATAATTGATAAATATTCATAAAACTCACTGATAATTCATAAAAATCAATGGCAACTTGTATCCAAATATTTAATTCACATTTACTTCCACACTTTCCAAAGTACACCATCACCACTTTAATATTGAATATTCAATGTTCAGTTCACCACTTCATCTCCAAAACAAACAGTCAAACACCTTTAAGAGCTTAAAGTCGATGGACGATCGTTTACCACTTCTCTGTTCACCTCCAAAGCACAGTTCATGAGATCGATGATTCTGCTGCACAGATTGTTCGAACTTCGAAGTGAAAGTCGGTGATGTTCGATGTTGTGCTCACCTCTCGCCCAGATCGTTCGAACTTCGAAGAAGATGATTAGGCGGAGGTGACTGGCGGTTTAAGGAAATCAAAAAGGTTTTATACGGAAACCGTAAAAATAAGTCGAAACTTTTTGGAAACTTGCTTGAAACGTTTCCTTAAATCACACCTGATACCGGTACGCAATCGAAGCGTTTCGGACGCGTTTCCGATTCGTTAAAGTACCTGAAACGGGTACCCACTGTTTGGGCCGTTTCGGTGCTTCCGAAGTATATATATGATTTTGTTTTGAATGATAGGTGTCATTTTATTCTATTCAGGAAAAAAAACATAATTTTCTCAGGAGAAAATCCATAATTAAAAAAACCTTGTGCCTCAACATTAATTATTTTTCTTGAAGTATGACTCAAACTCTAAGTATTATTATTATTATTATTATTATTATTATTATTATTATTATTATTATTATTATTATTATTATTATTATTATTATTATTATTATTATTATTATTATTATTATTAT
>BJCM01099250.1:0-12683 GCA_018326385.1 Flaveria bidentis
ATATATTATTCTATACATCTAATCCTTAAAAATTGAAATAAGTCAACTACACTGAATTTTTGCGACAACTGTGTTTGCCTGCAATTTCTAAAAATTGAAATTCACTTAAAAATGTACAGTGACATGCTAATCTATCTTTTAACTTATCTACTCTAACTAATAAATTAAAATAGCATGTTTATTTTATAGAAAGCTCACAATAAATTATGTTAATAATCATGACTTCCAAAAAATTTTCATAATGACACACATTTAATACCATATTAATCAAGATAATTTTTTTATAAATAAATAACATTTTATTAAAAGCAATTTAATTAGACTTAATTTATTAACATATAGTTTAATTTGTAATTATTGTTAAAACTAAAATACTTTAAAAAGGTTTATAGTGAGGTTTATTGACATTTACAAATAACTAAATCTTATTTATACTATTGTTTATATTTAAATATGTTTGTTACATATAATGGTTGTGTTATTTATAACATATATTAGATTATACATATATATTAATCTATTATATATTTTTATTTTAACTCGTGTAACATACGAGTATCTAACTTAGTTCTCATATAAAGTTAGGGATTATATTAAAAGGGTTTTCTGTGTAGAAAGCTGAAAAATACACTTGTGAACAATATTTAAGTAATGTATATATAACTGCATTTAGTTATACGCTATATTAAAAGCGGAAAAAACTCTTGCGAACAATATTTAAGACTTTTGTGTAGTGTGTTGCATTTATAACACTAGTGGACACAAGTCATTTTATTATAATAAAGTTTGTTCATTCGTGTATTATTAGTACTTTTTACATAAAAAATTTTCTAGATGTAACATATATTTCTCAGATAGTATTATAATAAAAAAAGTTTTTAATTTAAAAAAACTAATAAAAGTTATGAGTTTGACGTGTTTTAGACGAGAGTGTTTTTTTCTGTTAAATACATCAAGTTATTATGTCTAATAGTCATGTCATTGTATCAAATATATAAGAAATTGTGTCAAATATTTTTTTATCATTTATTATATATATATATATATTATATTTTACGTTTTAAATCATTTTATTTTACCTTTTTAATTGATTTTTATATGTTACATAAATTTGTTATTACTATTGTGTTTTATAATAAAAAGTACACAATGATTATGGTATTTTCCCAATATGTTTTTTAAAACTTATAGTATTTATGAAAACACAATGAGACATTTATCATTATGTTTTATGATTTATATTATTTTGTTATTATTTGTAATGTATTATTTTAAGTAGTTGTTATATTATCAACGACTTAATTTTACATATTAGAAGTACACACCAGTGTAATTTCATTATATTTTTTTACAATTCATCATTAAAAAGCACAACGATGCCTACAGAAACATAATAATGAATACAAATACATACTTTATTGAAATACAGTCACAATGACAATCAGAAATTATATAAGCTGAAAAACATAATTTTTATTAATTTTTATAAAACGGTTTTGCATTTGTTTTAATGATAGTAAACACTCGTTTTTGTGGCGCAATTTTATCAAGTTCTAGTTTTCTATATAAATAGATACAAAATTACATCTCGTTTAAAACTTCATTTTAAAACAACAATAACCGGTAATCAAAGTTATATCTCCAAATATAAAACATGACTATCAAAAGTTTTAGACAATTATAATAATAAACATCGATATGTAAGAATGCTTTAATAAAAACAATGTAAAATAGTCATTTAATAGTTTAATTTTAATGAACTGGATAAATATATGATATATATGTTTTAGGGTTGAAAGTTAGGTAATTGATTTCTTAGCTTGGGGAATATGTAATTTGCGGTTTTAAGATGAGAAATATGTAAAAAAAATCCTACGAAAATTGATGTTTAAGAATCTTTCTTACACTTTTTAAATTTTAAATAGTTTTTATTTGAAACCTTACTATTTTTATAAGCAAATCAAATTTTAATAATCTAAACTATCATTTGCTAGTCAATAATAATCATACTAATAATTTTAAAAGTGGTCATTCATAACTTTTACTTGTGTTACAATAGCAATTCCTGTAGTAATCATCAAACATATATTTTTTTTAAGAATTACACTACAAAATCTACATTTTTTATTTTCTTTAATTTAGTATGGTTTTGTTGTATTTTTTTTCCATAAAAATCAACTTAAAAACCATATATGTGTTATGTGTATAATTTCCATAATTTTGATCGACATAATCGTAAACATAGGTTGTGTATAACCATATGTGTTATAATTTAGTTAACGTACATAACTAATATTATGTGTACTAATAATCATATGTTGCATGATTATAAGAATATGATATGTCGTTATCGGATAAGTTGCGTAATTATGTTAGCATTTGCGTGTGATCATGGCGCGAACATTCCCCGGCCTATTTCCTCCAATCACACATGTGGTGCTCCATGATGGTTTCGTGTCATTTGTATGATTTTTTTCCTTTGTATGATAATACCCCTTACGCCCGCACACACACACCAATGGCTTAAGTCAAATTAGTTGCAACGAGTGACGACTATGAACAAGACAATAAAAAAAGAAGTTACTGTACAAATACTTGTGAACACAAGTGTGATAAAGGAAACATGTTGAGGATATCATAGGTTTAGATAATAGAAAATGTTGCAACCCCACTAAATTTTAATCTCTATGTTAAAGCTCATGGTTTCTTCATGGATGATCAAGTAAGAAGGGTGTCTATGCGACTATGCTATTCATTAAGGGACATGGAAAGTTATATATTCTAGATACATGTACAAAGTTGTCTAGATAGGAAGATGCTAAATCATACATGAAATTTTCGCAAACATGTAAAATAGAATGTTGCCTCTTTTGAGCTATCCACCTTTAAAACTCTTAAAGTTTACCTTGTAAAAGCTATTGTAGAGTTCTCCTTGTAATCAATGAAATTTGGTTACTCGGTCTTGTATTCCACTATAATGATGTTTAGGTTGCTACCAAAATGGACAAAGATACACAATATTTAGTTATGTATAATTTAGTACGCATTCACACACACTGTATGTCTTAAACTGATAATATTTTAGTATTTGCATGTAATCAACATCATTTATTTGTCATGATACTTTATTAGGTTTACAATTAGTTATCTGCAATCCGGTAATTGACAGTTTAAATAGTTCTAACCCTAGAGCATGACTAGAAGCGAAAAAGCTATGATAGTATTGAATTCAATCCGATGAACAAAGTCTAGACCGCATATTGCTTTGTCCTATTTGTAATCATTCTTATTGTTTTTACCTAAATTTCCCTTTAGTATATCTCTTATGTATCTTGTCATCCAAACCAAAATAAAATTTGTTATGTAAGTTATATTTCTAGAACCTTCCTTTTAAACATCTAAACTAACAAATTATATCATGTAAAAGTATCATATAAACTAAGATGCGTGTATTTAGTGCATTAGGGATCAACTTGTTATGTTCTACATGTTAACATGATAAGAAGCTAGCATTAGATCCCTTAAATCATTGAATCAATGTATCTTCACTAATGGTGGCTAACAATCTATATTGTAACTTCTGATTGGTTATTATAACTTCTTTACAATTACTACGAATCTTCAACAAACCGTATAAGTTCATATGATATCTTAAATGGTTCACCAGATTGCGTAATGCATAAAATATGATAATCAATCTTTCTTCAACACTTCCATAGGGAAAACCAACGAGTAATGCAAAAAGAAATGGCTGAAAACCATGGGTTGAGCTGGTTATGTATATCTCCAAGATCATTTTATGTATAATTATGCATGCGTATGAACATTTGTTTCTATATGATTATGTATGTGTTTATGCTCATTGTAGGTCTTAAACCGACAACATTTCAGCATATGTGTAACCGACATCATTAATGAGCCGTTATAGTTTATTACGTTTGCAGTTAATTATCATGTAACTCGGTAATTGCTAATTTTAGCAGTTCTAGCTCTAAAGCAAGACTTTAAACGAAAAAAAGCTCCAACCTAAACCAAGACCTATGATATAAACCAAGACCTATGATAGTATTGTTTTCAATCCAACGACAAAATATCATGTTGCTCAACCCTATTCGTGTTCGTTCTTATCATTTTACCTAAACTTCCTTGTTAGTATATCTCTCATGTCTCTTATCATCCAGGCTCCAAATAAGTTTTTTTATGTTAATTATATATTTATCTAACCTTTCTATTAAACATCTAAACTAATAAATAACAATAGTAAAATATAAACCATTAGCACCTACCCAAATCCATCATGTATACTAAGAGCAATTACATTAGCTTCGTTATTCTTAACCTTATAATTACACTATAAATTATAACTTTTTCTACAAAAATATTTTTTATATTTTTATTATTATTTTTTTTTCTCCTCTCATAACTACTTTAAAAATATCAAAAAGTTAATAAAAACAAATAGTTTATTATTAAATATACAAATAAAAAATAATATCTTTTTATCTTATTTATTTTAACGTACCACTCACAAACTATTATATATAATATAAAAAACAACTCACAAATACACAATCAACCTAATAAGTAAATGAAAATATAATGATGACTTCACAATAACGTTGGTTAATCCTCATTCGGATCATGATCCATTTATTACCATAAACTCAAAACCACTTCACACACATACGTTTTCAAAAAACATTATTCTATTCAAAAACCACACACACAATCACCCACCCACCTCTTCACTTACAAAAATCCAAACCCCAAACCCTTCACTCACTACTCACTCTTCTGCTTGTGTGAATGCATTTACTCCCACTTTATCCATAAGTACCCTCACTCCCCCAACCAAATCCCACAACAACAACAAAAACAAAAACAAAAACAAAAACAACAACAAAAACAACAACAAAAACAACAACAACACCACCAAAAACAATCATCTCCTTCAACATCTTCTTCTCCAATGACAGACCCCACTGCAGATATCACCATCATCACCTGCAAGCAACTCCTCCACCACCCTCTTCCACCACCGGACCCCTCGCCGGAGCCACCGCACCACCGCCCCTTATGGCAGATCATCACCGTCGCCGCCATCGCCGCCGGAGTCCAATTCGGGTGGGCCCTGCAACTCTCACTCCTCACCCCATACATCCAACTCCTCGGAATCCCACACACGTGGTCCGCCACCATGTGGCTCTGCGGCCCCATCTCCGGCATGATCGTACAACCCATCGTCGGCTTCTACAGCGACCGCTGCACCTCCGCCTACGGCCGCCGCCGCCCCTTCATCGCCGGAGGCTCCCTCCTCGTCGCCGTCGCCGTCGTCCTCATCGGCTACTCCGTCGACATCGGCGTCAGCTCCGGCGACCACGTCGGAAACTCACCAAAACCACGAGCAATCGCCGTTTTCGTCGTCGGATTCTGGATCCTCGACGTTGCTAACAACATGCTTCAAGGCCCATGTAGAGCTTTGTTAGCGGATCTTTCCGGGTCGGACTCCGGCAGGATCCGAACCGCAAACAACCTCTTTGCGTTCTTTATGGCTGTAGGAAACATCCTCGGGTATGCTGCTGGATCCTACACTAAACTGTATAGAATCCTACCGTTTACGTTAACACATGCGTGTGATGTTTATTGTGCGAATTTGAAGACGTGTTTCTTCATATCGATCGCATTATTGTTGACGATAACGGTGGTGGTTGTAACGACGGTGCCGGAGGATGTTTTCCGGCGAGATGACGGTGCCGGAGAGATGGTGTTATTCGGGGAGATGATAGGGGCGATGAAGAGGTTGACGAAGCCTACGTGGATATTATTATTGGTGACGTGTTTGAACTGGGTTGCATGGTTTCCATTTTTGATATACGATACTGATTGGATGGGGCGGGAGGTGTACGGTGGCGGAGTGAGGTCCGGCGAGGTGTACGCGGCGGGGGTGCGGGCGGGGGCGGTGGGGCTGCTGCTGAACTCGGTGGTGGCCGGGGCGGTGTCGCTGGGGATAGGGCGGTTGGCGCGTTGTTGCGGAGGCGTGAAGCGGTTGTGGGGCGGCGTGAATATGTTGCTGGCGGTGGGTTTGGCGATGACGGTGGTGATAACGAAGGTCGCGGAGGGGTCGCGGCGGTTCGAGGTGGGGGGTGGTGGTGTGGAGCCGCCATCGGCTGGGGTTAAGGGTGGTGCGTTGGCGTTGTTTGCGGTGCTCGGCGTACCGCTATCGGTGAGATTAAATTATTAAAATTAGTTATGATTGACTTTCTGTCAAAAAGTATAGCGTAATGGTTAAAGTTTGAAATATTATAGGTTTTAGGTTTAAAATGTGATTTAAGAGGGTTTTTTAAAAGTGATGTTTTTTTAAAGATGTTTTTGGATGAGTCGGATCTAAAATGTTAAAATTAGTATTGATCGGTTGAAATCTCATATCAGAAAGGTTTATTCGGGTAATGGAGGTGGTTTCAAATGCTGTTAAAAAAGTTATTAAAAAATGTGTTACACAATTAAATAATTATAGGTTTAAATCTTACGTGTGGTGACTATGACTATTTTTCTAATAATCAGAAATGTTGTTAAAAAAATAATTTAAAAAATCAACTATTAATGTTTGTTTTGTTGGTTTTGGGTTGGAGGCAAGGAATTAAATTGGGGTTTAAATGCGTTATGAATACGATGAATAATATTTTTCAAGGTTTGAAATATGATGTTAGGAATATAAGTGGTTTAATGCGTTTGGATATAATTAATGTAGATAAAGAGAAATTTTTTAGATGAAATAAAAATTGAAATCTTTGGTGAAAAGTGGTTTAAATTATCATAGTTTTTCGATCTTTGATGTTGAATTGATGACAAGAGTATAACTAATAGGAAAATATAAGGAGTAAAAGGATTAGTTTTATCAATTTTTTAAAACTTAAATATCATCATACTTTTTTTATAACATAGAATGAAAGTTTTAATATTTAATTTTAGTACATATGAACGCATATATCACTTAAATACACGTGTCTGTCTAAAACATTACCAGCGGTCGTAAAAAGCTTTTGTAATCATATGAACGCATATATCACTTAAATACACGTGTGGTGTCTATAGGATACTTTGTACGCTAGAAAACCACTTTGTCTAGTAACCGGTCTATCTCTATGAGTGTATTTATATTTTAAAAGATTACTATAAAAATGATGAAATTACCTAAAACTATCATTAAAATGAATCAATTTAAATTGGAAGGGATAAAAGAGAAAGTTAAGTCAAGCTTCTATTTCTAATCTTTGTATTGTTATTCAGGTGACATACAGTATTCCTTGTGCTCTAGCTTCAATTTTTTCTAATGATTCTGGGGTTGGACAAGGTAAAACTAACTAATTTTTATCATGCTTTTTGTTATATTTAACGTGTAACATATTATTATTTTTGTTGTCTACAGGTTTATCATTAGCTATTCTTAACCTTGCAATAGTGATACCTCAGGTATGATCACATGTTTTCTATCTTTATAACCCTATATGTAACTTTAAAGAAGAATGATTAGTTTAAGCATAAACTTAAGCTATTATCATTTATGTCTACTCTTGTTAATATATGATCATTTAGCTCCTAATTGTTATATTATTAAGTGAACTACCACTTGTCTCATTGCTCTTTTACTGCTAGCGGTAGCAAATGAGCTATCAGCAAGTTTGTAGTAAACGTGCGACAAGTTCACAACAATTTAAGACGTCTATTTGGAAAAAAAATTCATGTTTAAATCTATTAATTTAACATGATGTATCATGTATTAACCTAGGAAAAGACATTAATCGCTAAGTGCTTAACGTCGATTATGGTTGATTTAGGCTTTTTTATTGTTAATCAAATGTAATCAAGTTAACTTTTGATGATTAAATTAAAGACATTACAATATTGTTGTTACAGATGTTTGTATCAGCACTAAGTGGACCATGGGATTCATTCTTTGGGGGTGGAAACTTACCAGCATTTGTTGCAGGAGCAGTGGCTGCAGCAATAAGTGGAATATTAGCATTCACCATGCTTTCATCACCACCACCAGATGTGGTTCTTTCAAAGGTTTCCGGTGCAGCAATGCACTAAGATTAATCTATGTCGTTTTCAAACTTAATTTTCGATCTTAAAAAGCGTAAACAGTTGCTCAAAGCGTGTTTGCGCAGTGCGTAAAAATGATGCGCATGTCGTTACCTAAGTTAAAGTTACCTGAAAAGATCGGCATAAATAAAATGGTATTTTTTATGCAACTTGTTTGAGTTTTCATTTTTTTGTTGTATGTGTAACATGGGTTTGAGAATGAGGAATACAATATGGTAATTTCATAAACTACTAGAAAGTGAAACTTTTTTACGCACAACGCAAAAAAGTGAAACTTTCAACAAAAAAGTGACGAACCAAAAAGAAATCTACCTTTTGTCGGAAATGGTAGCAAAGTTGGTTAAATATAAATAATTAAGGGTCGCGTTGCAAATATGTAAAGATTTATTATGTTAGTGATTGGCGAAGATTGAGTTATAAGATACATGAATCAAGATAAAAATCAAATATTAACCTAAAATCATATTAAACTATTATATCAATATATATCTTATCTATCTATCTATCTGAAGGATCACTTGAGTTGAGTAATGTCATTATGTCAATGGTGTTAACATCTCATCATAACCTAGAATCATAAATTTTTAGAGTTTGTAGCAAAAGATGCAAAGTATATATGGAGACACTTGTGTAGCAAGGCTTTGTTAGAAATTTTAATTTCATATCCAATATGGTAATTTCTATATACAATGCTTTTTTTGTTATTTTGTCCATTCGTTATGTGTAGCGATGATGCATTGTCTAAGTAATTAATAATAACTGTAAGTGTAGATACTCCGAAACTTGTATCTTGCTCCCTGTCATTTGTTATGCAAACACAACTAGCTAGCAAACAAGTGAACACGCTCGAACAAATGATTCAAACACGTGAAGACACATGGACATGACGGATGACTACTGATCTATTAGCAAATAGGTCATGTTTATACATGGTGGATGGATATGTAATGACTTATTAGATTATTGACAAAAAGTAGGTATGCGATGATCGAGTTATATCCAAGAAGAAAAGAAAATCTTAATTTATTACACGTTCAACATTAGACTCGTGAATTAATTAAAAGGAAAAATAGTTGAAAATTTTAAAAACATGTTAAGATATTAAATCAGTAAATTTGATTTTAGTCAAAACTAATAATTAAACTTCATGCGTTGCAGGGGGAGCATAAAATCATAGCAAATAACATCAATGTCAAATCAGTGTCAACGACTACTAACACCGGTAAAACTTGTATAAAAAATAAATAAATACGAAATTATACCTAAAAACATTAAACCACGCACGTGATACGTAAAACATTAAAAACAATAATTAAGTCAATCTAGAACCCGTGTGTTGTGACGGGGCCGTTAAACGGAAAAAAAATAGACGTAAAAACGTTGAACCACACGTGCAAATCACAGCGTGCTAACTCGTAAAATTTAGACAAAAATGAAAAAATCGTAAAGGATGAAAAATATAGGGGACCAAAGTTGAAAATAAAAAATTATTGGGGGCTAAATCGTAAAAAAAAACATGTAAAAGTATTGGCGAAATTTGAAAAATTAGAGAATTAAAAAAAAGATGATACAACCTACCATCTTTGCACGTGTGAGTAAAAAAATCAAAATCAAAATCAAAATCAAAATCAAAATTTGACCCGTATCCTTAACCTTAACTGGAAAAACCTTTTGATTTGATTTCTAATTGTATTCGTATTCAAAGTTTGCTTAGGTTCAGTTAACAGTTCCACAATCTTTTTTATTCAGATAAATGAACCAAATGTAGAGGTGGATAAATTGGTTTTGGTTCTGAACCAGTACATACCGGGTCCAAGTTAAATCGGTTCTGTTCGATTTAGTTCGGGTAGTTGACCGTTTTTTAATCGTTTATTACAAGCTTTTGTATCTGTTTGAGCAACTTTTAGATGGTTTTGTTCCTGTTTGAAACCAGTGTCTTGCTAAGGAATACAAATCGTTTAGGAACCTACGGTTTATATAAGTTCTAAACCGATTCCTATAGGTACTGGTTTCGGTTCATACTTTTAGTTTTGAAGCCGTTTTTTGTTTTTTGTTTTTGTTTTTTTTTTTTTTTGCGCTTGTCCGGATGCAATCGAATAAACCAGATAGTAACCATTTAAATCATTATTGGATAAACAAACCGAATGAAATGAACAGATTAAATGGGTGTACATTTTCTAAATGGTTAAATTCGGTTCGGTTTTCGAATAGGCCTAAAATTTTCAATACTCAAACCAATGAATATACATACATGATTAGTGGCGGATCTAGAACAAAAGTTCAGGGGTAACGTAATTTTTTACGGTACATATATATTAATAAAATAAAAAAACATAAAGGGGACCGAAGAAAGATCATTTGAATCAAATCCATTTAAAACCGTGGGAATTAAACTTGAAAAAGTTGTTTTCTCAATATCAATATTATTATTAGAATTAATATCTTACTCTTAAAATTTTCTTTTAAGAAATTGTTAAAAAAAAACTAGTTTTTTCATCTTTCAAATCCCTATTTTTATAACAAATAACACAATAAGATTACAAATTACAATAAAAAAACACAATTAAAATCCCTAGTTTCAATATCAAATCTCTAACTCATCTTTCAAATCTCTACTTCATATACCTAATTGCACAAACCCTATATATTAGAACAAATAACTAATATCCTCATCTTGAAATCTTTCAAATCACTAATTGTTATAACAAATAACACTTAAATATTAGAATTTAACAATATAAACCCTAAATCCCTAAATTCATAGTGTTGAAAAAAACCTAGAAAATTTACCTTGAACTCTTAATTTGGTGAAACAAAAAGATTAGATGAGTAGTAGCATGCAGCGCACGTCAGTGGTGGCAAGGCTGAATGGGACGGGAGTAAACAACTGGGTGATCGGCGAACGGTGGATGGCGGTGGTCGGTTGGTTGGCAAATGTGTGATCGACTATAGTAGGATGGTCGAATGGGACAAGGGTTAACAGCGATAGTTGGGATTGGGGAATACCCGGTTATTTTTATAAGTTATTTGTGTTATGGGTATTTGGGTTTGTAAGTTTGTTAGGCTATTTAAGGTGTTTAAATTTTGGGCTTATTTTAAATTTGGGCTTATTATAAGAGTATTTAAAACTTTCTATGAAGTGTTTGAGTTTAAAAAAATTAGGGGTAACGTAAAACCGTATTTTCTTTATTTTTTTGTATAAAACGTAATTTTTCTTTTTTTACACTATCCGTAAAACGTTGAGGGGTAGCGGAGGCTACCCCTAAACATAAGGTATGTCCGCCAGTGTACATGATACATACATGCAATAACATATTACGTATATTTGATATGATACTATATTACTATATATTTTACTACTCTAATAAAATGGTAACTAAGCACACGTGACAATATTACATTTTTCATCATCAAAATTTCTCGTTTCTCTTTCCTATTAAAAAACTTTATTGATTACTAATAATGTTATTTAATTCTTTTTAAATTAAAAATAGGTTTTAGAAAATTAAGAAACATGTTTTTTTATTAATGTTAATTCTAAAAAACAAAATTATATAAAATAATATTTTTTTCTATAACATCAAACTTAATTAAAAATATAAAATATATAAAAATTGGTGTTTTCAAGAAGTAAAATTTTTATCAACCAAAAATAAATAAAATTAAAAGTTATTGTTTATATTCATTACTTATATGTAATTTAAATCATATCTTATGTTAAAATATTATTTTATGATTGATTATTTTACTTAATATTTTATTTATTCAACCTATATAATACACGAGTTATTAAAACTAGTATGTAATATGATTTGTTGAATCATAACAAAGATTCTATAGCTTCAAATTGAAAGGTGATTTCAACGTGTGATGGTGTTTTCGGGGGTGACATTTAGATAGAATCTTATAGGCCTTATTTGATGTATTTGGTGTGATTTTATTTTTCGTAATCTCTTGGTTGTTTCTATTGGTTCTCATGTAATATGATAATATTAAAGTTCATATTGACTAAGGAATTAAGTGTCTGTTTGAGTTTAGTTTATTGGTTTATTAGGTTGTTATTTAACATGGTTACATATATGTAATATGATGATATTAAAATACATAATATTATCATATTGCTTACATATAATCTCTCTATATATATGTAATCCAAATCTAATTTGACACGTTAAATATTTTAAATGTAAAATATTACGTTAAAAGTACATTGTTATGTTATTTTTGTTAAAAATGACAACATAGGAAAAAGTTATTAAAATTTCAAAAATCAGGGTGGTGGGGGTTCCGGTTATTTCATTAAGGGCACACGAAAGACGTGGTTTAGGTGGTGGATACCGGGAAAACTGGGGTCGACTAGGAACACCATGCCCTTAGTTCCATTTTTCCTCAACCCGGTGAAGAATCACCGGGATAATCCCATCTTGAAGCGGATAGTGGGCATGTAATGTGTTGGATCAAGAAGAAGGCTAATGCAACCAAAACTAAGTCACTTAGATAATTTTGGTGCTGTATGCAAAGGCTTCCGAAGCTTAGCATGGAACTTCCGAAGGTTGTAGAGTTCTTCCGAAGACAAAGTG
>BJCM01099255.1:0-32852 GCA_018326385.1 Flaveria bidentis
TACAGACTCAAGACCTCAATGTACAATTACCAAAAGCATGGATCTTTTCACCAACTCATGTAAGTTGGTGACTTACAGAGATGCAGCGGAAAGGTGTCCAGCTTTATGGAATAGTACATCAGATAAATCATGTTACTAAAAGTCTTCGGAAGAAATCTGTCTTTATGAACTTGAAGCTTCGGAAGACTTTGTCTCTGAGGCTTCGGAAGACTTCATGTTTGGCTTCGGAAGATATTGGTCTTGGCTTCGGAAGATTTCACACTTAGAGTATTTTCTGTTTCATGTGTGAAACTTCCTAAGCTTCTTCTTTAATGCACTTGTGCAGCAAGCAGGATAGACTTAAGATGTTTAGGTTGCATCAGCCTCTTCATTAATCTCTACAAAGTGATTATCACCACTACTGCCAAAATAGTAAGGCAAGTCTTGGACAATCCTAAGCAAGAAGAAGAACTCTCAAAATTTGAGCAAGAAGAATACTCACAAGGTGATGATATTACCATTATCAAATAGGGATATGACTTGGAGGCTGATAAATTCTTCATTGAAAGAAAAAATAAGTCCAAGTCTTTCTTCTTGGCTGAGCTAGAAGTTCTAAATCTCAACATTGAGGACCTAAAGAAGACGTTCATTTTAATCTTAGGATATCAAGGCATACTAGTAAGTATTAATTTATGGCTTCCATTCTGAAGATAAAGATTGGGAACAAAGATGAAACAGAACAAAGTGGAGACAAAGAAATATATGTTCTACATGTGACTCCATTGAGCATCCATGACCTAATAACACATTAGAGCTATAATTCCTCAACCAACACCTTCTGTCTAACATTTGCTGGTGCTGGAAAACTAAAGTCAGAAAGTATGATCTCTTTAGACTATATTGGCATAACATAAAGGATTTGGTTATTTTACCTCTTAAAAACCTCTCAGGATATAGAAGATGATATATTTATGAACTACTACTGATCAGGATGCTTGAAGGATGAAGAAAGAGTTTTAGTATCATCATTCTAGGGGAAATTTATTGATCTATGAAGTGCACACTCTTCCTCAACCTATCCAAGGTAACCCATAATGTATCCTATACCTTTCGTGTCCTTGGTAATTTTACCATAAAATCTATCATGGTGATTTTATATTTCCATATGGGAATATCTATAGGTTGTAACATCCTTGAAAGTTTTTGGTGTTTGGCCTTTCACTTAAAAAAGAGTCATACATTTTCCTATATACGTCACGACGTCCTTCATAACATAATGAATTTTTTTAGCTCAAGGATGCATTAGATGACTTATGAGCTCTTTTAATACCACTCTACTTGGATTCCTAAAGTTCGATCCTCAAACTCAACTGCCCAGTTGAAGTAGTCCATCACTTCCCGCATTCAATTGTCTTCTCATTCCAACTATTTCCTCATTTCCTATGTTTTTCTCAAGTAAGGCTTCCATTTTGGCTTTTCTTAATTAGAGACATATTATCTTCCTATCCCATTACTATTTCCACCTTGGCTAGATCCAATTGAATCTCCTTATCATTAATTATATGTCCCAAAAATTGAAATTTTATCAACTACAATTCAAACTTGGAGAATTTTGCTTATAGTTAATCCATTTATAACAATTCCAATAACATTTGAAGATGTTCTTCATGTTTAATCTCATTTCATGAGTACACAAGGATGTCATAAATGAATATAATAACAAAATTGTCCAAATACAGCTTATACATTTGATTTATCAAGTCCATGAATTCTGCTAGTGCATTGTTCAGTCTAAATGACACTACCAAGAACTCATAATGACCATACATTGTCTGAAGGGAGGTCTTCGGCACATCCTCGTTGAGTACTTTCACTTAGTGCTAGTTGGAATGAAAGTCAATCTTTGTAAAATAACTTGGTTCTTGCAACTAGTCGAACAAATCATCGATGCGCGATAAAGGTATTGGTTCTTAAGTGTTACCATGTTCAGGTGTCGGTAGTCGATGCATAGCGACATAGAATCATCCATCTTCTTCACAATAAAGACCGGAGCTCCCAAAGGAGACAAGCTCAGGCTTATGAAACCCTTTTACACCAACTCTTTAAGTTTTAAAATCATTTTCTTCATTTCTGATAGTACAAACCGGTATGGTGCTAACCAGTATGGTGCCTTTGAAGTTCCCCACACATAATGAGCCCTTTAATGCTAGGGAAACTCCTCATTAGGATTCAATAATAGTTGTATCACAAATTAGTGGAACTTAACCATGCATAACATGGCACAATTAAACACAACACTCTAGTGGTTAAGGGTTTGGGAATATTTTAGTACTTAGGCGGGAGTGTACGTGTCAGGCTTGACTATGATACATTCTCAAATGCACCATTATCTTTGTCATTGTCATTATTAATTGTTATATTTTATTCATGAAATGTCAAGTGTTATAAACTTATGAGCATACCAACATTATGTTAACGTATTTTAGTCGTGTATTTTAGTAGAAATATAATTTAAATGTGAGTTATGGATAGGAGCCGTCTTAGTTGGACATTTAGAAATTTAGCCACCGTCCTATCCACTTTATCATGTTATAGACAATTTAAATAAAATATGTTATTCGTTTTTAGACAATTGTTACTATAGATAAATTATTGTTGTTGTATGTCATGTAGACACCTGATTTGAGAAATGTAACCATTTTTAAGTTTTAAATTTTTATTTTCTGCTGCATTATGTTGATATCAGTTATTTACTAATAGTCTTGGTTAACGGAATGGTAGTCGATGACTAACCACTATCATTGCCTTTATATATATAGTAATTAGTAAGTGTAATATTCCTTCATTGCTTTACGCACAAATGCAGATTGACGAATCTCTAGTGGTTTGCATAGTAACTTGTAAGCGTGTGTTATTCACACAAACATATTACTTTTTCCAACTTATTTTACAAGGTGAAATTTAATGATATCAACTTGTGATTTCTATAGCAACTCTAATTTTTAATACAACACTATGAAATCTTAATTTCTTATATTTGTGAACATAAAATTTGTCAACATCAATATGAGGTTCGTAATTGTTAACCTCAATTGTAATAGTCTATGCTTTCAATCATCATTTTGAGGTTCTTTAACTCATGGTGAACGTCTTTGCTATGCTATTTTTAACTATAATAACTATTAATTGGTTAATTTTGATTGTTATTCTTTTTTTCTAATGAAAGATACCTTAGTTATTAATGTTTTGTATTAATACATTTCAGAAAGAGATTCAATTAAAATAATATGCTCCTAGTGGGTTATACATGTAACAAAATATCCTTTTTTATAAGGGCCAAGACATGTAGAGTAATAGACCAATGCATATACCATCACGTTTTTTCATGACATCGGTTGTTATATGTTGTAACGTGGCGTATGTTATTTTGTTGTGTACAAGTTGACTTAATCATTATATTCAAAAATAGAGAGTAAAGAGATAGAGAGTAAAGAGAGAAGAAACTAGTTAATGTTGTTAGTCCAAATAGTGTTTGTATTTATATGTACAATAAAGATTTTTTTTTCATGTTACCCCAATCATTGAAGTCACCTACCTTAATTCTACTCAAAGGCGGTAAAGAAATTTAACTTCAACGGGAAGTGTTTATGTAGCAAACCTTTTCATTCACTTGTACAAAACCTGAACTAGTTTTACCTTTAGCTATTAATAACTTAAAACATTATATAGACTTAGTAATAGAAAAATGAATGTTACCGAACTCTTTAAGCGGCATGTTTTAGCCCACGCATTAGCCTAAGACACATGAGGCAATATGGACCACACAATAATGAGAGTTGCAAGGCGTGGTGTTTGAATTCCTTACTCTACCCTGTTTTGACATAATACTACTTAATCTAGGTTTTACCAATTTCGCTAGACAACCATAGTCATAGACGAGAAAAATCACCCATTTATCAAAATTTACACTAAATTAATTAAAACATATATGTGTAACCTTGAGGAATTATGCACATGCTCAAGTCTTATGATTTTTCTTGACACATTTGTAAGTGCATAAGAATATATCAAGTTTACAGTCGTTCAGAAATGATAAAAACTCTATACATATTAATCCACAAAATAATAATAACTCAAAATTGCAAACACTGTTTGGCAAATATAATATCATTTTAATATAAAATTTTAGTTAAATAAATAATAGTTAATTGTTGTTTTTCTCATTGTGGGTTTGATCATATTTTTTATTTTCAACTAAATTTTTTTTTGCATCTAATCACCCTGAGGTTTTAAAAGCTATCATTTTCATCCAAAAAAGTTAAATTCATTAATTTAAAATGTTAAATCATCTATCATTAAAAGAAGTAATTATATAATTTTGCATATAAAAACAAAATCTTAATTTATATTAATGTATGTGTGAAACTTTTATTCATGTGCTATTATGTCATTAACAAAACCTAAATTAACATTTATCTTCAAACCTTTTATCATTATAGCTTAATCACGAGATTTTCAGCTTCATTAGTGGGGAAGAAGAATGGATATCGCTTTTGGTGGTGATTGGGAACTCATTGCAAAGGAGTTGTATAATAGATATCGTTGCCTCTAGTCGTCATCTCTCGTATATCGTGATTTAGTTCCACTCAAATATGGTTATGTAATTAATGGTTTTTGTTTTGTCGTTTAAAGGATAATTATGTCAATTTAAATGTTTTATAAATAAATTAAATGAGTTATTTTTTGGATGAAAATATCAAATTTTTAAAACTTTGGAAAGCCATATACAAAAATATTTTTTTTGGATGAAATGACAAACGTAATTAAAACAAACGGTAATTCACTCAATAAATAATAACAAACCTTTTTGCTCATGAACAAAAAAGAAAAGACAAGCAATATATCATAAAAAATAATGTAATACAGGATTAGGAGACGGTGTGGAACACTTGCCTGAGGTATGAATCCATCAATCCCATGCATAATCATTAGGTCAGCAAATCGGTCTTTGTCAAAATGGAATACAGTTTACAAATAGTACTACAAACACTATGTTTAAATCTCTTCAGCTTATCGCTCTCTCATAAGCTCATCAAATTTGATTAGAAACAATAGCAAAAGTACACGTTTATTACTCTAGTGAAACTATTATACAATCTTAACAATAATGTTGAAATATAATTTTAAACACATGTTTTGAGTTTATTGGAATAACCCAAGTTAGATACATATGAAGCTTATCTCTTGCTAAAGCTCATAAAAACATGCGCCCTTATCCTTCTTCAGTACTTCTCTATAACCTTTTTCTAATAAGGGAGCAAGAAAATGAAAAAAAATAAAGTCATTTCAGTTCATAAAAGTTGTTTCAAATTATATAACTTTAAGCCTTGCACTTGGAAATTTAAGATGTGCTAAAACAAATTAGCTATGAAAGTAGTAGTTACTAAAACAAACAAACAAATGCTAAAAACCCAAAGTACGTTCAAAAGCATGAGATAAAAAGAACAGCAAGAAAGTGAACTACCTAAGCTAAATGATAAATGCTAACTCTGGAGATCATTACTGTCGGTATATAAAGCATAAAAGATAGTAATCGAAGGATAGAAATAAGAAAGTACGAAACGATAAAGTTGCAGGAGGGTTTATTGTATTCAATAAAGTACTTCAGAGCATGGGTTTACAAAGTAGATAACACCACTTTAAATAGCAAATAAAAATACACGAAAAAGACTCAACAACCCGTACGACTAGAATCGGCTAACACTTAGGCATTGGCTACTTATTCAAAATTAAATAATAGATAACTCAGCAAAAGAAGCATGCATGTGCACGACTTCATTCAGCAACCCATACAGTCAAACTTAAGTTTGACTTATTCCTCTTCACCCTCTCGTAATTCAAACTACTTCACTTCAGGCTTATTTTTTAAATACACAAACTTTTCTCTAGATAAGGCTTTTGCAAGCACATCTGCAAATTGATTATGGGTACTACAGAATTCCAACATCACCTTCCTTTGAACAACCATTTCTCAAAAATAGAACCTTATATCAATATGTTTAGTACGAGTACGACTGATCAGATTCTTTGACAAATTGATAGTTGAATTGTTGTCACAATGAATCATTGTTGGCCCTTCTTGTTTTTGTCCCAAATCCTCAAGAACCCATCTTAGCCATATAGCTTGATACGAAGCACCTGTAGCAACTATGTATTCTGCATGTGTACTTGATTAAGCTACTGTTGTTTTTTTCGACCTCCAGGAAACAACTCCATTTCCAATAGAAACACATAAGCATAGAGGCTTTTCCTATCATCAACACAACTCGCCAAATCACTATCGCAATATTCAAGCAACTTGAAAATGTCACTATTGTTATGCCATAGTCCAAACCCAACTGTACCTTCAACATATCGAAGAATGCGTCTAGCTGCCCATAATGAAGCTTAGAAGGTTGTGGCATAAATCTAGACACAACACTTACAACATAGGCCAAGTCAGGCCTTGTGTGTGTTAGATATATCAACCCTCCAATTAAAGTCCTGAAAACTTCCTCATTCACCTTTTCAGCTTTATCAGTAAGTATAAGCTTCTCATTACAATCCATTGGAGTAAGCTTAATTTTATAGTTCTTCATTCCAAAAAGAGTAAGAAGAGTATTTGCATATGCATCTTGGGATACAAATATCCCTTAATGAGTTTGCCTAACCTCCAGACCGAAGAAAAACCTAAGTAACCCCATATCGGTCATTTTAAAAGCAACCTTCATTCCTTCCTCTATATGAGTTTGCCTTTCCACAACCCTATTATGTATGGGTGTGTAAGGAAGAGTAAGCTCTCTTTTAGTCCTAACTTGCTCACAGAATGAGTTAAATTCATGTGAACAAAATTCCCTCCTCTATATGAGTGCAGTGTCTCTATGGTACAACCACTTTCTTTTTCAACCTTTGCTTTAAATATTTGAAACTTCACAAGAGCATCATACTTGTTAGACAAAAAATAAACCCAACACATCTGTGTTAGGTCATCAATGAATAATAAATAGTATAAGCTTTTACCTAAACTTGGAACTTGCATAGGGCCGCACAGATCAGTGTGTACCAATTCCGGTTTAGTAGTAGCCTGTCATGAGGTGGATCGAAAAGCTTGCCTTGTTTGCTTGCCCATAATACATGCCTCACAAGTGAGAGAAGTGTTAATCTTTGGCAACCTATACACCATTGATTTCTCATGTAGTTGCTTTACACATCGAGGTGAAAGATGACTGAATCTACAATGCTAACGAAGAACTTCTGCATCTTGATTAGTAAGAGATGTTTCTTGAGCTATCATCAAGCATGTTACATCAAGAACAAACATGTTATTATTTGTAACTGAAGTCTCCATTAGAATTATCCCAGATTGTTTATGTTTCATGATGCATTTGTCATCATCAAAATAAACAGCATAACCTTTCTTCATAAGTTGACCAACACTTAGAAGGTTATATTATAACTTGGGTGAATAATAAATATCATCTAGTAGCTTGTAGGAGTTATCATCAGTATGGATCTTCACAGTTCCCTTGCATTCAACTGAAACTCTCTTTCGATCACCCAATCATACTTGTAACTTGAATGATCCATCCAGGATAGAAAAACTTGTCTTGGATCTTGTCATATGATTAGAGTAGCCTGAATGTATGAACCATAAATGACTAGAGTTACCCGATTGTGATGTGTTTGTCATGAGCATGAAAGGAGAATCGAGCTCTACTTCTGCAAGTAACAAATGTTGATCTGCATCATCTGCATGTTCCTCATTTTCTTCAATTTTTGCAACGTAAACGTTGACTTGAGTAACATCATTATACCAACAATCCTATTTAACATGACCAAACTTTTTACACACATAGCATTGGGGTACTTGCAGTGCTTGTTCATCGGCTCGTTCAACTGGTTTTGTTTCATTTTCAGGAGATGTTCGACTGTTAATCCGCTCTTGTTGATATTGTAGCAGACCCATCAACTTAACAGGGATAATAGTTGCCAGATCAAACATTACTTCTATGGATAGTATGCCATAGTCAAACATAGGAGACAAGCTCCTAAGGATTTTTCAACTATCTTCTGATCAGATAGTTCTTCACCATATGACCGTTGTTGCCCAATGTTATTCATCACCCTTGAAAAGTAGTCACCTACTACTTCATCATCCTTCATCACTAGATTTTCAAATGCTCGTCGTAACCCCAGTAATTTGATAGATTGAACTTGATAATTACCTTGGAATTCAAGTTACGAGATTTCCCATGTTGCTTTAGCATATTCAGCAGCCCCAACACAAGAAAATAGGTTGTCATGCACCCTTCGTTGAATTATTATCATGGCTTGTGCATCTTTTTTTTTTCATCCCTCGGTTGTCATGGGCTTCATCACCTGCAGCCGTGATACGCAGATATACCACGTCCCAATGCTCTGGCCATCTCCGAATGGTTTTCATACGAAGGCTCCAATGTTCATACCCTTTGCCCTTGAGTACGGGAATACTTGGGATAATAGGGAGAATCGATGAACTTTTAGCCATGGGAAGAAGATACAATTGTGAAGAATGAAACAAGGATTGTGAATTAAACAAGGATGAGACCTATGCTCTGATACCAAAAATGTTGGTATTTAGAGCATAAAAGATAGTAATCAAAGGATAGAAACAAGAAAGTACGTAATGATAAAGTTGCAGAAGGGATTTTTGTATTCAATAAAGTACTTGAAAGCATGGGTTTACACACCGATAATACCACTTTAGATGGCAAAGAAATACATAAAAAAGACTCCACAACCCATACGACTAGCATCAGCTAACAACTTAGCCATTGACTACCTATTCAAAATTAAATAACAAATTAACTCAACAAAAGAAGCATGCACGTGCACGAGTTTATTCAGCAACCCATGAAGTCAAAATTAAGTTTGAATTATTCTTTTTCAATCACACATTACAAAACCTAAGTTCAAGATGTACGTATGCAACATAATCGTAGAGCTAATGATAAAAAAGGAGGATGTATACCTGTAACTGTGAATCGAGTAATGACCGACCGCGACCGGACTTTGCTTTCATTCTACCCCCTTATCAGCCTTCGTTTCGAATTCATTATAAAGAGATCATCATCACATATTAAAAAACCTCATTGCAAAAAATAGGTGATACAATCGTTAAGTTTTCCTTGTAATCTTAGAGAAATGATCAAATTGGAGGATGTGTACCTGCAATTGCAAATGGAATCATTCGCCATTCTTTTATAAACAGAAAACCTATGTATATAGCAGGGGTAATTAATAGAAAAGGACCGAAAATGGCAAACAACAAACGACCACCACCCTCCGCCGTCTGTGGCATGAGCAACCACCGCTTGCACTCTTTCTCTCTTTATACACATATCACATTACTAAAACCAGTTTTATTTTTTTGAACGAACGAATTCATTAAAAGGATGACTACTAGCGAGACGTTAGGAGCAAAAGATTATTTTTTTAACCAAACAATCAGCAGTTTCTAATTGTTTTAATTATTTCTTCTCGATTTATTTAATATTTGTTTTTTCTAGCTTAACCTACAACATTATTCTCCATGATATTAAATGTCGCATAACGAAAAAGAAAGCTTTGACCAATTAGATTACTTGCAAAATAACCTAGAAATGTTTACAAGAAACATAGATCCCACTGCACTTGAAAAAAAGTTCAAAATAGGAAGGCTAAAAGCACAATCGTGCAGACTGCACTGCAGAGAGTTGTTGGGTTTTAAAAAAAATCTTAATTGTCATTTATTATCCATTTCTTGGTTGCAGTGCCATATGGTTGGCAAGAAACACCAATTTAATGAATTCAACTAACACCCTTAACCTAACTTTTCGAAATATATTAAAACACTTCACCTTTATATATAATGTCTATACGAAAACGAGTCATCTTCTGTACCAATTTTCAATTTCAAAACAATGACGGACTCGAACCAACAGCTGGTCAATGTCCACTCCCGGCTCACGGTGGTGTCCAGCACCCCGACTGAGCCGATGGGTCAGATATCAGCTCTGACCCCGATTGACCACGTCATGGGTTCACATTCGGTTCACATGATATATTATTACCGGACCAGCCCGTTTTCTAAACAAGGCAGGTACGCTATGGACTTGGATAACGTGCGAATCTCGCTGTCGGAGCTTTTATCCAAGTACCCTCGGATGACGGGTAGGTTGGTTCGAGACGTTGATGGTAATTGGGAGGTTAAGTATAATGATGCTGGGATTAGGATGTTAAAGGCTAGTGTAGAGACCACTGTTGATGAATGGCTGAGATTGGCTGATGAATCGGATGAGAGGAATCTGATGGTGTGGGAAGATATGCCTGATGGTGATCCTACTTCATGGTCTCCTTTCCAAATTCAGGTATATATGTTTAACGTTTCGTCTTTTGAGTTTTGTTTCTTATAACTTGTTATTTTGCATATACACACGTACGTACAGATATATATAATGTTTGTATATATATATATATATATATATATATATATATGTGTGTGTGTGTGTTTTTATAGGTATAAGCTTTTTTGCATTTAATAGCTTTGTCATATATACATTAGGACAGTATCCCACAATAATGTCTTTTTAGTTCTTTTTTTCCAGCAACGTCTTTCGATCTTAAATAACGTCGTTGTTGCTATATTTAAATCCGGGTCGGGTTCGGTTGTCAGAGTTGGTCGCATCTAGCATCCGGAGCGGCTTTCGAGCTTGGATCCGAGCTGTGACACACAATAAACCCTTTAGAAGGTGACCCTCTGATGCTCAATAAGTTAGTGATTTATATAATATAAATAAATAAATAAATATGTAAACCCACATATAATCAGGAAAAGCATATAGACATATATTTATTATTAATTATCATTACAATTAAATCAGGATTTAAGAAAATAAAAGTCAGTTTTATAACTAGCTACGTAGATCTTTGAATTATGAACAGAAATAGTGGTCGAGTTTTCTTTAAACGGTAAACCTTATCTACGTATATTCTTAAATTACTACAAATTAAGTTTGGGTTTAATTGTTTGAACCAAGACCTTAAATTTCAGAAAAAAAGCCTTTAGGCTAGCCCCACATTGGTTAATATAGTGGTCTAGTAATATTGTGTTTGCATACAACAAAAGTGTATGATTTCAAATTCTTACAAGTGTAATGTTAGATAACATTAATGTTTTTAAAAATGGTTGGAAAAAAACAATAAAAATCATTAAAATTAAATGAATATCTTAGATAAAGCATGAAAAACTGTCATTTTTTTCATAATTTGAATTGTAGAATCTATTACATATTATAAAAAAGATTTTTTGATTTCACATGTTAATATATTAATTATTTTTATTTTTATTTTCCAACATCTCTTTCTTAATAAATTCTAATGAGTAAATTATATTATTTAAAATATTTTTAAATAAAAAAGTTTGATATTATAAAATTTTAAATACTTGATATTATAATGAAAAATACACTTTAAAAATATATGACACAAAATTTCTTTAAAATACGAAGTATTTTAATACCAATTTTTCTAAGTTTTATAACATAATTATTTTTCAAAATAGAATAAAAAAACCAGAATGTTTAAGAAAACAATTAAAAGACACAATCTTATACAATGAAATTTTAAAATGATATATTGTTTTTAGTTTAACTACTTATTTATCTTTAATTCAATCATATCTATCTACAAATATTATTTATAATTTATAAATTTTTATTACAAATTATTTCATATATTATTTAATCAACCTGTGTATTACACGGGATACTATACTAGTAATTGAATAAGTTGACGTGAAAGTCTAATATTTCATATATTATTTAATCAACCCGTGTATTACACGGGATACTATACTAGTAATTGAATAAGTTGACGTGAAAGTCCAATATTTCATATATTATTTAATCAACCCGTGTATTACACGGGATAGTATACTAGTAATTGATTAAGTTGATGTGGAAGTCTAGTATCTTTTTGAAAGGAATGTACTTTCTCATAAGACAGTAACTTCGTTTCAAATCAATAATTAGAGTCATCATATTTTACCTTATTTTGTAAGAGCTTCATGCTTATTTGATCATATATATTAAGAAATCAAAACTAAATAAAAGTTAAACTTGTAAATCTTAGTATTGTTATGGTATGCACTTGCAGGTTAATGAGTTCGTTGGTGGAGGTCTAGCAATTGGAATAAGCTTCCCCCATCTGCTTGCTGATCCCACCAGTGCAATCCTCTTCTACAAGTCATGGACCGACGCCGAGCGTGGCGATCCCACGGGACATCCCCCTCCGATCCTCGGCCTGCCGCAACTCGACAACCGCCCACCACCCACGACCACCAATGACACATCCACTACCATCAAATACTTGCAACAACATCCAAAACTAGCATCACATTGTGCAACAAAAATGACCACAACCACTTTCAAATTCTCCAATGCAGTGATCAAGCAAAGCCTTTCAAAAGTTGCCCATAAATGCCCAAATGCCACACCATTTGAATACCTAACAGGATTATTTTGGTTGCAAATCATTAAGCTAAAGACCCAAACAGCAGATTCCCCTACACATTCCATATCTTTATGTGTTGATGCCCGAAATCTTCTTGATGTACCAATTCCTATGAAGTTCTTTGGCAACGCGCTACACTTTTCACAGTTGTGTTTACAAAACGAGATGCTAATGGGCGACAATGGCCTAGTGGAAGCTGTGGCATCTGTTCATCATCATGTGAATGGGATAAAGAGAGATGATATCTTCTCAATGATCGATTGGGTCGAGAGTTCTCGTGAAGGATTGAATGGTTTGTACCCAAAAGCGTTTCAAATGTATGGCCCGGAACTAACTTGTGTGAACATGGAGCACTTATTGGACCCAAATGATGAATTTGAGTCATTGGTTTATGGGGCTAAGTTTAGGAACAATGAGAAACCAATGCACGTGAGTTTACGCATTGGGAAAGCTGAGGGCGCGGGGTTGATCATCGTCGCGCCTTCACCCGAGGGGGGATTGGCGAGAACAGTGACGGTTACACTGCCCGACACGGAGGCTGTGAAGCTACGTGAAGACCCGTTGATGATGGGAATGGCGCCAAGCTAGTGTGATTGTGAGTGGAAGGAGATAGTTTACTCTTACACGGTGGCTTGGATCAACTCTTCATTTATCCTTCAGAATGTATTCGTTTTTGGACATTCATTATGTGTAATTTGATTATGTAACGTGTAACTCTCCAAAGTATCTTTAAGTCTGTGTTATATGTTTTGTTTAGAAAGAACTAAGCGAATTATTGTATTCGTGATAAATTTAATAATGTTTTGTTGCATAATTCCGCATATACTTAAAACAATCTAGGCGTAAGTGGTACAATCGTCTTAGTAAGTATTTGTTGAAAGAATGTTACTATAATAATTTTGTGTCCATACATCTTGATAAAAAGATTTGAATATGAATTCCTTATAATTTCTACTTACTTTGATGATTTTCATATAAGTGGAACTCCTGAGGAGCTCCATAAAACGATCGAATGCTTGAAAAAGAGTTTTGAAAAGAAAAGCCCCGGAAAGATACTTTTGTCTCGAGTTACTATTTAAACATCTTAAAGATGAAATTCTTATGCACAGGAAACTTACATTTAAAAATGTTCAAAAGATTTCATATGAAAAAATCACATAAATAGTTTAATGGTTGTAAGGTCGTTTGATGTTAAAAAAAACTATTTCAACCTCCAAAAGACAAAGATAAAATTTTTGGTCCAAAAATACCATACATATGTATTATTAGTGCGTTAATATTTCTTGCTAGCCATACGCGACCAGATATATTATTTTCATTAAATTTATCAGAAAATTATCATGCCTGACAAGAAGGCATTGAAATAGGGTAAAAAAATATTTCAATACCTTTAGGAAACTAAAGATATGGGTTTGTATTTAATCGAAAACAAGTTTGGTTGGTTTTATAGATGCAAGATATATGTATGGTTGATCTCAACCTGGATATGCATTCAAATGTGGAGGCATTGCATTTTCATGGTCTTCAGTGAAGCAAACGATTACAGCAAGTTCATCTAACCATGCATAATTATTGGCAATTCATGAAGTTAGTTGAGAATGTGTTTGGTTGTGGACCGTAATACAATTGGAGAAGAAGAACTAACAACCTTACATGAAGACAATGCAACATGTATTGCATGACTTAAAGAAAGAGATACAAAAGGAGATTCAACCAAACACATTAGACTAAGTTCTTTTTCACACATGATTTACAAAAAAGTGGTAAAGTTGTCATACAACAAATCTGTCCTAGCTAAAATTTGACTGACTTGTTTACGTAAACATTTCAGACCTCAACATTTAAAAGGTTGGTTCATTGGATAGGAATGCGTTGGTTGAACAAGCTTAAACATATGGGGGAGGAATACGCGCTAATAATGTGTCATTAATAACAATCTATCAACTATCAATATAGAGAAAAATAAAAACTTTTTGTTTATCTAAATGTGAATTACAAAGCTTCTATTTAAAGAATTTTGCGTTAATAGAAGAGTACTACCTAATATGAGAGTTAACCCACTGACCTTCGATGATTATCGGCTAGGAAGTTTAATTACGATCATTAACAAAGTTATTTCTAAAGTCTTGGTTAATTGGCTAAAAATGGTAAGCGCAAGTTTAATTTCGGAGGAACAAAGCGCCTTTATCCAAGAGAGAAGTATTCGTGATAATCTTATTTAAGGTTATACATGAAAGGCTGGTGCAACCAAAATAACCAAAGAACTTCCAGCATTCATGCACTGATGTACAAGGTAAAAATTACTTTGGAAGTTTATACTCTTCATTAGAAATATTATAAGTGTATAATCTTTCGAATCCAAAGACCAAATCTTCCGATGCCAAAGATAAAATCTTTCGGAGCTTCAAAGATAAAGTCTTCAGAAGGCAATGTAGTAAAGATTGATTTTTTTCCGAATACAAAGAAGATATGCTTTCTCTAATCAACTTTTGCAGAAAGCTGACACACTTTTCGCTGCAACTCTAAAAACTCACCAACTTGTATAAGTTAGTGAAAATTTCTATGCTTTTGCAACTTTTGATTAAGGTTTAGAGTATGTAACTTTCTACTTTGTACTTTTTATCATTTCCTAATATATTAGAATGTGAGCTATGACATGTCATAATCACTAGTTAAAAGACAATCTGCCTTTTGACTCTACATTAATCTTGTTGTCTAGATTAGTGTTTCCAATTAGCCTTTAAAGTATGACCAGTTATATTTAGTATAAAGTATCTTAGGTTCTTGTATTTCGTTTTGATGCTTTGTAACACTTGTAAAAGAACTTGAGAGCAATATACAACATTCTTGGAAACCATATTTATATGTTCTTGTTTTTTTGTTTAGCCTCATTACTTACTTGTGTTCTTAGCATACTCTACAAAAACCTGGTTCCCTATTTGATCTATTAAGTATTCTAAACACTCTCCTTATTATGAAAGTGATTGTATTGACCACCCTTAATCGGTCCTGCAATTGGTATCAGAGCTTTCCAGGCTCTTGATTGTAAGATCTTACCATCTTAAAATACCTTCAGTTTCATAAAACACTTAACAACTCAAATGGCAGCTATCACAAAGGCTGATATGGATACCGGTACCATGACAAAGTCCCCACTAATTACTCCTTATTATTTTAATACTTGGTTCCAAATAATGGAAGGTTTCATCAAGTCTCAAGACTCTTTGATATGGGAGTCTGTTATCTCTAGACCTCACATACCAAACACCTCTTTAGCTACTGCTGGAGGTGGTATGGTACTAAAGGAGGTGGCTGACTATTTTGAAGAAGACAGGGTGAAGATATATATAGATCAGAAAGCCATGACTACTCTCCAAACTGTTCTTTTAAACACCATATACAGAGGCTTCAAGAAGTGCAAAACTGCTAAGCAACTATAGGATGCACTGAAGCTCATGTATGAGGGGTCCACTGAAGCAAAAGAGAATAAGAAGGACCTTTTGAAACAACAGTTTGAGAACTTCACCTAAAAAATAGGTGAAACCATGACACAACAATTCTTCAGGTATGTTGAGATTGTGGATACTCTAATAGATGTTAGATTAACTCTTGATAATAGGGATATTATAAGAAATTTCGTGTCCTCTCTTCTTAAACCATGGACACACTATTGCGTTATCATTAAGAGAACTGAGAACCTTAAGACTCTCACTCTTACTGAGTTATATAGTATTCTTAGTGGCTACCAGATGAAGATGAACATCAAAATTCATCAGGTAACTCCAACAATTAGCAGAGTTCAGCCTTTCATGTGGTTGAAAGGAATAACAGATAACCATATTATTATCTCATTTGCTATCATGACAACTCACAAAAGGGTCATTTCATCACCTTCCTGGAGACACCAAGGGGGAGCTACACCCAAGGATCCCATTCCAAAGACAAGCACTTCACAAGCCTTTGTGTTTAGTAATAAAAACACAGGCAACTTTCTTTTTACCCATGAAGACCCGGACTGTATCCATCCAGATGATCTGGAGTACATGGAAATAGTCTAGTAGATGGCTCTTCTTACTTACTAAGCAAAGAAGTTCTACAAGAGGACAGGGAAGAAATTTCCTAGGAAAGCAACCACTGGAAAGTTTGGGCTGGACAAAAGCAAGGTGAAGTGTTACAATTTTTACCAAATAGGACACTTTTCTAGAGTGTACAAGGCACCAAGAACAAATAGTGGCCAAGCAAAAACCAGGCCAAACTACATTGATGGAGCTGCCTAGAATGAGAAGCCCAAGCAACAAACTACATTTGTTAATGAAAAAGTAGGCTTTGACTGGAGCTTTCAGGTTGAGGATGCATCTCCAAACCAAGCACTGATGGCAGATCATGAAAAAGACAAGGTATTGGAACATCTTTATATAACGGATATAGGGTCCTATATCTTAAAGATGAGATCTGATCTTGATTCCTTGAACATCTTAAAAGCTAATTTCAAAAGGGTTGAAAATGATTACAAACTTAAAATAGAAAATTTAGAGAAAACCATTTCAACTCTTAAGCATGAACATACCAATTACAGGACTCAGATAAAAAATCTCATCATTAAGTTAACTGAATGCCAGGTTGACCTTGTGATTGGTAAATCCAGGGCAGAGAAATATGTTCTTGAGGAAGAGACCTTGAAGAACATAATATCCTCATCCTTGCATACAAAAGTGTGTTATCAGAACAAGTAGGGACTAGGATCTAGTGAGATAGTTCCTTTGCACACTCTACTTTTTATATGATCTCCCAGGTGTGGAACTTATCAATATGAGCTTCCACATATAGACCCCACTAAAGAAGATGATAAAAAGGAGATAGTGAAGGATGCATCTAAGAAGAGTGAAGAAGATCATCCTAAAAAGGGTCATTATTCTCCTGAGGAGAAGAAGAAACTAGGGATGACCAGGTCCAAGAGGAAGAACTTGATCAGAAAAGCCAAAAGGAAGTTAAAGAAGGCTCAAGAGATCAAGGCCACTTTCAACTCTAAATAGAAATAAGTGTTTATCTCTGTAGGGTTTGAAGTGGTGAAGCCTGAAGACTCAACTTTGACTCTAGTTGTAGGAGTTATAGTTTTTGTCCATATCATCCCAGCAAAGATAAGAAGGCTGATAAGCTGTGTACCACAGCTACACAACCTGAACCATCCAGTTCCAAAGGCAGGCCTCACCCTAAGAAGCTAGATACGTCATCTGTGAAGATGAAGATGAAGATGAAATGTGGCATAAAAGGAGATCTTTTATTGGTTTCCTCAGGTCATTTGGATGTCCTTGCACCATCTTGAATACCAAAGATCAAGTAGCCAAATTTGTTGAGAAATGAAATGATGGATACTTTATTGGATACTCTTCCCAAGAGAAAGCTTATAAAGTATATAATCTTAGAACTAGAGTAGTTGAGGAGTCAGCCAATGTTACATTCAATGAGCACACTCCTAGTGTGAAAGGTTCTGGTCCTAATTGGCTGTTTGAACTTGTTTCAGGATCTACAGGTAACATTTTAAGAGAAGATCCTGAACCAAGATTTAATTTGAGAAGACCTAGCAGGAATATTATTTCTGCTCTAGTGGTAACCAATTCTGCAAGTGAAGATCCTATCAACACAACCATGACAAACTCAGCTAATACATCTGAGGTGCCTACAAATTTTGGCTCAAAGGCGCATAACTTAGATGAAGGAACTTCAAATGTAGGAGGAGATAGAGGTGGTGATATTGATCAAGAATTGCTTGATGCTAATAACCACTCCATAGAACACAACATCAACGATGTCACACACTCATTGGATCAAGCTTCTCTTGATAAGTATGCTGATATGGTGGGTGATACCCAAGTTCCCAATCTAAATTTGAAAAATTTAGATATGTCAAATCAACTTATTATAATCCCTCAACTCAAGATCCACAGGTCACACCCCACCACAAACATCATTGGAAATGTTGACATGGGGGTGAGAACAAGAGGACATACTCATAACAAAAATGTGTCTTTATACTCTTGTTCCTTATCTGAGATAGAGCCAAAGAAATTTGAAGAGGCTTTGAAGGAAGGAAGTTGTGTTGAAGCAATGCAATAGAAGTTGCTTCAATTCAAAAGACAAAAGGTTTGGAACCTATGCCCTCTTTCGTAAGGGAAGACTACCATAAGAACCAAGTGGGTTTTTAGAAATAAGAAGGATGATAGAGGACTTGTCATCAAGAACAAGGTAAGACTAGTTGTTCAAGGGTAAACACAAGAAGAATGAATTGACTACACTAATGTCTTTACTCCTATTACAAGACTTGAAGCTGTTAAAATTTCTTAGCTTTTGCTGCATCGAAGGATTTTAAGGTCTACCAACTTCGTGTCAAATGTGCTTTTTTATATGGGATGATTGATAAAGAGGTATATGTCAAACAACCACCTGGCTTTGCAGACCTAGATCATCTGAATTATGTCTGCAAGCTTGATAGAGCTCTTTATGGACTGCACCAAGCTCCAAGTAAGTCGTATGAGACACTATCTTAGTATCTCTATCAGTATGGCTACAAGTACTATAGATGGAACTCTCTTCATTAAAAGAATATGAAATGACTTAATGTTGGTTCAAGTGTATGTAGATGACATTATCTTTGGGTCAACTAATCCAAAGCTCTGCAAAGAATTTGAGAAGCTGATGAAGAATAGATTTGAAATGAGTGCCATGGGGGAACTCAATTTGTTTCTAGGAATTCAAGTGAAGCAAGTTGACAATTGCATCTTCATAAATCAGTCAAAGTATGTACAAGAAATACTTACAAGATTCAACATGACTGAATGTAAGATTGCAAAGACACCTATAACCAGAAACCACTCCATTGGACTTGATCTTGAGGGGGAGTGTATGGAAAGGCATCTTTATAGGGCTATGATTGGGTCTCTCATTTACCTTATAGCCAGCAGACCTGATATCATGTTTGCCACATGTATATGTGTAAGATATCAAGCCAACCCTAAGATGTCACCCTGGTTTCTGTCAAGAGGATTCTTAGATACCTCAAAGGTGCTCCTAAGCTTGGTCTTTGGAATCTAAAGAACTTTAACTTCAATCTGTATGCTTATATAGATAATTACTATGGTGGCTACAACATGACTGTAAAGTCTACATCCGGTGGATGTTAATTTTTGGGTGGAAGAATAGTCTCATGGCAATGTAAGAAACAATCCTGTGCGTCTCCATCAACTCCTGAGGCTGAATACATTGTTGTTGCTTGTTGCTATGCTCAAGTGCTTTGGATTCAAAATTAGATGCTAGACTCTGGATTCAACTTCAAGGAGACTCCTATCCATATAGACAACAATAGTTCCATCTCTATTACCAAGAATCTTGTACATCACTCAAGGACAAAACACATCAACACTAGGTATCATCTAATTAAGATAATTTTGATAAAAGATTAAGTAAACTAGTCAAAGTTAACACAAATGAACAATATGTAGATCCGTTCACAAAAGCTTTTGATGAGTAGAGATTTAAATATTTGTATAAGCTATTATGATGATTAATTTTGAGTAGATTTATATTAAACTTAAAAAAAAATTCAAAATTTGTGTGTGCTAAGCTGACTATTTATCACCTTCATAAGCCCAGTTTACTTTGGAAGAAAAACATTTCAAAAGATATTCCTTTGAAATCTAGAAATATTTCCTTCAAAAGACATTAAATTGCATTCAGAAAAACATTATGTCTTCAAAACAAATAACTGTTTATAAGACATTTACCTTTGGAAGAATTTCTAAAATATCTTTTGATGCTTAAATATTACTATCAGTACTTATATGTATTTGAAAGAAAAATTTCTTTCAAAATCAATTCACACTTGGAAGATTTACTCTTTTGAAGAGTAAAACATCTCAGTTTTAATATCTTCCGAAACCAAATATATCTCAAAAGCATAAATACTCTAAGTATTTTTCTTTCGAAGAAAATTTCCGTAACACTCAGGGATATCTTCCATAGTCAATTTAGCTTCGGAATCAAATTTCCATAACACTCAAGAAAACTATCCCTTTGGGCACTTTTTCAGAGGTGGGAATGACATCCGGATTTCAAAGTTTATCCTTTTACAATAACTTTGACTCAAATCCATTTCATATATATACACTCAATGGTTCCCCCTCTTTCATTATCTTCTTCATCTATATTTTCTCTAACTTAAATTCACCCACAAACCACTTTTGTTCTTATTTTTCTTCATAACAAAGCTACGTCTAATGGTCAACCCTAACTGAAGAAACCAACCCAATTTCTCCATGCACCTTGACATGCAACCATAACCAAGTTGCTCTATTGAACTCTGAGAAAGATCCTAGTTTCTCAGAGGTTTTCCGCTTTCTTACACTCTCAACTACTTCACCTCCCTCACCCTAGATCCTCCACTCTATAAGGATAGTTATTGGACTTTTGGAGGACCTACCAAGAGGTTACCATGGATGGGGAAAAGGAATTGTATGCCACAGTGCAATAGAGGACAATCGTCATCCCTCCAGCATCAATAAACACTCATATTTAGCTGGATAATATAGAAGGTGATTTGTCCTTTCCTAAATTTGTTGTTAACCAGTCCTTTGGTCTGATGGCCTATGAAGGTGACTTCTCAGTCTGAATATTCAGGAAAAGGAAGGTCTCCTCTCAATGGAAGAACCTCCTCCACGTAGTCATTCATAGCTTATCTAACAAGCATGGAGGATGGGACTAGATTCCTGAAGATCTTTCCTTTATAATCCACGGGATGGTTCCAAGGGTCAAGTTCAGGTACTCATAATTTGTAAATATAAATTTGCTTGCTAACTTGGACTCCATAGAGTATTATGTATTTCCTAGATATGTCAAGCACATTTTTAACCGCGAGTTAAGGGGAACATGTAATATTCTAAAACTGGGACAAATGAAGCCCAACATCTTCAAGACCATGAGAAATCCAACTGTAGGCTTCTTTGGGTAGAAACAACCTTTGTCTCAAAAAATTTAAAGCTCATTGCTCAAGGTGACAACCTAGCAGCACCAACTAGTAATAGACCCATACCTTCTATTTCACAACAACCCACACATCCACATATAACCATCACCTATGAAAGAAAATCCAAACAAACCCTTGCACAAGTTATTTGGCTTGTGCAGGCCCCCATATCACCTACCATGCAGGAAGAAGTGGACACTCAAGCTTCCACTTCACCGGAGGAGCAAACAACTCCCATCTCACCAACGATCAGTGCTGAGATTCCTTATGCTTAGCCTGATGAGCTCACACTCACAATAGCCTTAAGCCATCACTCAGAGTCTCAAAACTCTAGTGAACAACCTTCAAGGGACAACTACCATCCCCAGCCTCTTGATCTCAACCAACTAATTCCCAATCTAGAATTCTATGATGATCAAGACATAGGATTCAGTGAGTACCATGAGTCTGTCTTTTCCACCCCTACTCAAGGCGAGATGAGTACTCCTAACTTTCCCATGTCTAGCCCACATCATCCACCTACTACCGTGGTAGATCTCCTTGAACCTATTCATGGATCTATATGGAAGAGTCTCTAAGTTTTGCAAGTGATTACATCATTAATACGTCAACCATGGCAACCTAACCCATTCACATTTCACCTGAAGTTGCTAGTGTGCAGGGGAAATCCAACAGCCAAGAAAATCATGTTGGTGATGAGGAAGAAGACCTAGGTCCTATTCTCTCATTGCAGGACCGTTTGAAGGATGGTCACTTACAACACAACAGCACAATGAGGAAAGTGAGTTAGAACACTTAGCAGATCAAATAGGGAACAAGTAACCAATCACACTTTGATACTAAGAAACACAAGCAATAAAGAGACAGAACAAGAACAAGAATAATAACACAAGTGTTTTGGTTTTCAAGAATATTGTATATTGCTCCTAGTTCCTTACAAGTGTTACAAAGCATGAAAAAAGATACAAGGGACTAGAGATACTTTATACTACATCCTACAGTCGGTTATACTTTGAAGGCCAGTTAGATACATGATCTAGACAACAAATCAATGTAAAGTCAAAAGCCAGATTGCCTTTTGACTAGTGACTATGACATGCCATAGCTCACATCCTAATATATTACAAAAAGGATAAAAGTGCATAAAATAGAAAGTAGCATACTTAAGACCTCAATGTACAGTTTTACTAAAAGCATGGACCTTTCACCAACTTATGAAAGTTGGTGAGTCAAATAGAGTTGCAGCAGAAAGGTGGTCTAGCTTTATGGTAAAAGTACATCAAATAATATCATGTACTCAAAAGTCTTCAGAAGAAATCTATCTTCAAGTGTTGGCTTTGGAAGACTTTGTCTTGAAGCTTTGGAAGACTTCATGTTTGGTTTTGGAAGATATTGGTCTTCGCTTCGAAAGATTTCACACTTATAACGTTTTCTAAGGTAGAGTGGGAAACTTCCAAAGCATTCTACTTTAGCACTTTATGCATGCATGCAGGACAGATTGTTTGGATGTTTTGGGTGGCATCAGCCTTATATGAGTCCTTACAAACTCCCCCTAGGCTGATGCTACCAAAACACTTGAAGACTTCAGATATTGACAGTCCTCATCATGATGATAACCATGCCTTTCTTTATGAGAAGATCAGGATCACTTAGACTTATATAATGTCTTCTTATATCAAAGAGATCATGCAGAGGTAGATTGAACATGTCCTGCCATGAGTAGACATCTTCAACACCTTGATCTCTGATAAGATGCCGTCTTTATGGATTAGTAGTGTAAATCCAGGATAAGATGGGTCTTCTGGATGCAAAAGGAGCTACTTGGATTGGAGTTGGTTGAGCTTCCTCTTGTTACATTTCCCTAGGATGTTCTGAATCATCCTGAGGTTTGGAGATGGATGCTTCTTTCTTCTTTTTATACTTTGGTCTAGAAGCCATCCTTTTTCTCCTCTTCATACTTTTTAACTGAGAAGACTAGTCTGCAGTACCTTGATGATCATTTTTGTCTTGCTTAGTTGGGTTTTCCTTTCTCACAGGTTTAGATTGAGAGGGGATTGAACCCTGCTGAGGATCAGAAGATGAAGCTTGCTGAGATTTAATAAGAAGTCCAGGTTGTGTTATCTCAAAAGGTTCAACCTTAACATCCACTTGTTGAGGAACCTGATATGGTGGGACTGTAAGTCAACAAGTTCTCCTCTTTTGATCTTCTGCTTGATCACCCGAATATGCTCATCCGTGGTGGATAGAGACATAGAGCCAAGTCTCCTTCCGAAGAATCCATACAACTTCAAGAAGCTCATCATCCTCTGCCTATCAACAGACTTCCTTTGACTCTTCTGGATAATGGCTCTTGCCTTGGTAGCTTCTTCCCTCATCTTCCTCTTTGTCGCCTTTCTTTCTTTGAGTACTTCAAGTTCAAGTTGCTTGAGATACTCAAACTCAATGTACTAAAAGGACAAGGGAAGAAGTGCATCAGCCTGATAGAGACCTATGGTACTAGGTAGTTGATCATGTTGATCCTGACAGTTTCTTTCTCTACCTGAGGTTCTTGTGAAGCCACAACCTATTATGCAGGGCTTTCTTGAACTGGGGAGAGGGTAGGAACATGTTTGTAGAGCCTTTTCAGTCTCCTTTCCTCTTGGATTTGAAGAAGCAATCTTGCATCCTCTGCTTCTTTCCTCTCTTTTGACAATTCAATGTAAACTAGCTCATTTAATTCCTCTAAGGGGGAGGGAGATGATATTATCAATATCATAGTTCCTGGTCTGTACCTGACTACCCTTATGTCATTATTTTGAGTGTTTGGGTTTGGTCCTGCCCTGATTGTAGCTTCCATGAAGCCAGCAGAACCTATAGAGGAACTTTCTCCCCTTAGCCTCCTTTTCCTCTCTCTCTCTCTCTCTCTCTCTCCTCCTCAATCTCCTCAGGTGTCATTTTCCTTTTCCCTTTGTCACTCATAGACCTTTATGACCCGGGGTGGCTAGTGAGAGGTTGAGATGCACCTTCACCAGTAGGTGTCTCATCAAGGGAATGGACTTCTGAAGAAGTTGTGGGAGTGATAGGGCTCTCAGGTTCTATCATTGGGCCTTTAGTCAAGGTTTTCCCTTTGAAGCTAATCTTGGGGTCTTCTCAACATCCTGTTGACCAATGACATTGCCTGATTGCCTCTATCTCCTTCTATAGTTGAACTCTTTAGTAATCATGTCTTGAATCCTTTGACCTAACTTGTCAACTTCTCTAGAATGGATTGGATTGACAAGTGGCATGTTGATAAGGTCAAGATGTTTATAGTAGTTCAAAGTCTGAAAATTGAAGACTTCTTGTTGTCCTTGAACTCTTTGAAAAATAAGGGCTCTTCTGTTAGCATCATACATCCACCCTATAATGTAGTTGGAAGTTCCTTGAGATGGAGATGACATAGCCCTTGGAATGCTTTCCTCAAAAAGGCTCTAAACAAAAAGAGTCTATGGAGTCCACATCAATGTGAACTTGAGGAAGTTGCTGAGTATGGACAGTTGCAAGTGAAGATGGTAAGTCCTCAAAGTCCATGCTCTGTGAAGAACTCCCAAGTTTGGTGATTGTAATGACTTTCTCCCCCTTTTTGGTAGCATCACCCTCTTGCATAGGTGAGCTAAGATTTAGGTCAATCACATTCACATGTTCTTGTGTTCCTAGTTGAGCTCTTCTTAGAGGTCTCCCAACTAGTTTCTCCTTGAAATAAGAAATCTCAAGTTGCTGATTATTGACCCTATTATATAAGGTAGTCACCTGAGATTCCAAGTGACTAACCTTAGAGACTAGATAGGTGCATGTTTTTGACAGTTTTTGCACCTTTAATCTTAGATTCCCCTCTTTTTTCATCAAAAGATACATTAGAGGATGAGATAATTGGACCAAGATCCTAAGTCTCACCACTAGCATGGTGTTCTTGGCTGCTGGTTTTCCTCTGCTCACTGACTACTTCAGATGGAGTATTAGTGGGTTAAGTTGCCATGGTTGAGGTCTTAAATATGTAATCACTTGTATAAGTGAGAGCCTCTTCCATATGGATTTCCTGAGCAGAGTCAGGAAGATCCACCTTAGTAGTGGGTAGATGATATGGGCTAGACAAATGAGAAGCAGGAGCCCTCATCTCTCTTTGAGTGGGGGATGAGAAGAGAGACTCATGATACTCATTAAATCCCAAGTTCTCATCATCATAGAAGTCAAATCTAGGGATTGGCTGGTTAAGATCTAGAGATTGGTGATGGTAACTTTCCCATGAAGGTTGTTCACTAGAGTGTAAAGACTCTAAGTGAAGGCTTAAGGCTGTTGGGCTAGTGAGCTTATCAGTTTGAGCATGAGGAACCTCAACACTACTTCTTGAATAGATGGGAGTGATTTGTTCCTCAGGAGAAGTGGGAGATCCAGTGTCCACTCCCTCCTATGTGGGTAGTAGTATGGGGACCTGCACAAACTGAGTAACTTCTGCAGGGGTTCCTTTGGATTTTCTTTTGTAGGTGAGGGTGATTTGTGGTTGTTTTGGTGGTTGAGAAGTAGAAGGTGTGGGTTCAATACTAGCTTGTGTTGCTAGGTTGTCACCTTGAGCAATGAGCTCTAACATTTAGGGGACAAGGGTTGTTTCTACCCCAATTAAGCCAATAGTTGGCTTTTTCAAAATTTTAAAGATGTCGGGCTTCATCTGTCCCAATTTAAGAATATTACTTGTTTCCCTCAACTATGAGCCTTATTCACTGTTGAGAATGTGTTGAACATATCTAGGGAATATATAATATTCTAAGCTGTCTAAGTTAGCAAAAAAATTTGTATAAACAGTCTGAGAGTACCTGAACTTGACCCCCTGAACCATCCCATGCACTATGAAGGAGAGATCGTTAGGAATCTGGTCCCAGCCCCCATGCTTGTTGGACAAGCTGTGGATGACCACATGAAGTAGGTACTTCCACTAGGAGGAGACCTTCCCTTTCCTGAAGGTCTTGATAGAAAAATCTCCTTCATAGCCCATCTTCTCAAAGGAGTGGTTGACAGCTTCTTTAGGAAAGGACAACTCACCTTCCTCATCATCTAGCTGAAGATTGGTGTTTATGATGGCTGGAGTGATTAAGATTGTCCTCCCCTACACTGTGGCAGACAGTGCCTTCTCCCTAACTAAGATGACCTCTTGACAGGTCTTCCGAAAATCAAGCAAGTGATCCTCATAAAGAACATGATTAATGGTAAGGGAGGTGGAATAGTTTGATAGAGCCAAAAATCAACAAACCTCTAAGAAATGAGGATCTTTCTCAGAGTTTAACAGCTCAACCTGATTGTGTTGCATGTGTAACTGTATGGAAAATTTTGGGTCATTTTTGTGGTTGAAGTTGGCTATTTGAGAAAGCTTAGAGGTGAAAGAACTGAAGAACGAAGGCGGTTTTAGAGATAATTTTAAAAATTTAGGTCTGGGGGAAGATGGAGATGATAAAGAAAAAGGGGTAACCGATGGGTTTATATATGAAATGGATTTCAGACAAAGTTAATAAAAGAGGATGAACTTTGAAATCCAGATATCGGTCCAACCTCTGAAAAGGTAGTTTGCTTTTTGCTCAAAAAGTAGTTTTTTTGGAAGTCAAAAATCTTCCAAAGGTAATTTGTCTTCGGAAGTTTTGATAAAAAGCTTCTAAAGCCAAAATGACTTCGGAAGATATTCCTAAGATTTTTGAAAATTTTGTTTTGGAAGAGAACTAAGACTTGGATGTTTTATTCAACTAAGAATAAAGCTTTCGAGAGTTAATTTGCAGAAATTTCTTAAGAAATTTCTTGGATGTTTTATTCAACTAAGAATAATGCTTAAGAAAAGATTAAGCTTCGGAAGATATTTCATAAATTTCTTTCGAATGCAATTTTACTTAGATAGTTGTTTATTTTAAAAGCATAAATTTCTTTCGAAGACAAATCCATATCTTCTGAAGTACTAAAAGATCAAGATTTTCAAAAATCTAAGGAAAATCTTCTAAAAGGATTTCTTCCAGAGAGAACAAAAGCTTATGAAGATGATAAAATAGACAACTTAAGACACACATATTTTAGAAATAATATGAATTAGTTTTAATAAAAACTACTCAAAGTTAATCATCCCAATAGCTGATATAAGATACTTAAATCTCTGCTCATCAAAGGCTTTGGTGCACATATCAAAATATTGTTCATTTGTGTTAACCTTGACTAGTTTGATTAATCCTTTTTGAAAGTTATCTCTAATCAAATGATACATGAAACTAATGTGTTTTTTCCTTGAGTGTTGCATAGGGTTATCTGTGATAGAAATAGCACTATTGTTGTTTATGTGAATGGGAATCTCTTTAAATTTGAACCCATAGTCTAGCATCTGATTCTGAATCTAAAGCACTTGAGCATGGTAGCTTTCAACAAAAATGTATTCAGTTTCAACAGTTGATGCAGAGACACAAGATTGCTTCTTGCATTGCCAAGAGATAGCCCTTCCACCAAGAAAATGACATCCCCCTAATGTAGACTTTGCAGTCATGTTGTATCCACCATAATCACTATCTGTATATGCATACAGATTAAAGTCAGAATTCTTTGGACACCAAAGGCCAAGTGTTAAGGCACCTTTGAGATATCTTAAAATTCTCTTGACAGTTATAAGATTTGACATCTTGGGATTGGCTTGATATCTTGCACAAACACATATGCCAAACATGATATCAGGTTTACTAGCTGTAAGGTACATAAGAGACCCAATCATTGCCTGGTAGAGGTGTTCATCCACACACTTCCCGTCAAGATCAGGCCCGAGGGAGTGGTTTCTTGCTATAGGTGTCTTAGCAACCTTGCAGTCAGTCATGTTGAACCTCTTAAGTATGTCCTGAACATACTTTGACTAACTTATGAAGATGCCATCTTTAACTTGTTTCACTTGAATCCCCATAAAGAATTGAGTTCCCCCGTGACACTCATTTCAAATCTGTCCTTCATCAGCTTCTCAAAGTCTTTGCAGAGCCTTGGATTAGTTGAACCAAAGATGATGTCATCTACATACACTTGAACTAGGATCAAGTCATTTCCTGTTCCTTTGATGAAGAGAGTTCCATCTATAGTACCTCTTCTATATCCATGCTTGCAAAGATACTGAGATATAGTCTCATACCACCTCCTTGGTGCTTGATACAACCCATAAAGAGCCTTATCAAGCTTGCAGACATAATCAAGATAATCAAGATCTGCAAAACCATGTGGTTGTTTGACATACACCTCTTCATCAATCACCCCATAGAGAAAAGCACACTTGAAATCAAGTTGATAGACCTTGAAATTCTTGGATGCAGCAAAAGCTAAGAATGTCCTAACATATTCCAATCTTGCTACAGGAGCAAAGACATCTGTATAGTCAATTCCTTCTTTTTGTGTGTATCCTTGAACAATTAGTCTAGCCTTGTTTTTTATGACAATTCATCTATCTTCCTTCTTATTCCTAAACACCCATTTGGTTCCTATAGTAGTCTTCCCATGAGGAAGACGACATAGGTTCCAAACCTTTGGCCTTTTGAATTGAAGCAGCTCCTCTTGCATATCTTTAACCCAACTTCAATCCTTTAGAGCATCATCAATATTCTTAGGCTTTATCTGAGATAAGAAAAAAGAGTGAAGACAAACATTTGCATCATGGGTGTGTCCTTTTGTTCTTATCCCTAAATCAACATCTCTAATGATGTTTGAGGTGGGATGAGACTTGTGGATCCTTAGCTGAGGAATCAAAGCAAGTTGTTGAGAGAGATCTAAGTTAGAAACATTTAGATTTGGTAATGAGATTTCTCCCACCAAATTAGCACACTTATCAAGTGAAACTTGATCCAATGAATGTGTGACGTCATTGATGTTGTCTTCAATAGAGTGGTTGTTAGCATCAAGAAATTCTTGATCACTTTCACCACCATCATGGTCTTCAACATTTGAAGTTTCTCTATCTAGTTGTAGAGCCTCTAAGCTAGAATTTGAAGACATCTTAGATGTGTCAACTGAATTAGTCATTGTTGTGCTGATAGAAACTTCATTTGCAGAACTAGTTACAACTTAAGCTGAAGTAATGTTACTTGAAGGAATTCTCAGCTCAAATTTTGGATGAGGATCACCCGTGGGTAGAATATCTGTAGACCCTGAAACATTCTCACAAGATTTATTAAAACAAGTTGTAACTAAATCAAGATCAAATAGCTAATTAAGACCAGAGTCATTTACACCGGGTGTGTGCTCATTGAAGGTCACATTGGCTGACTCCTCAACTATCCTGGTTCTGAGATTGTATACTCTATAAGCCTTTGCTTGACAAAAGTATCCAATGAAGTGTCCATCATCTGATTTCTCAGCAAACTTGTCAATTTGATCTTTGGTATTCAAGATGGTGCAAGGACATCCAAATGACTTGAGAAAACCAATGAAAGGTTTTCCCTTATGCCAAAGTTCATAAGGAATGTTACCATGTGTCTTAACCATGAAAACTCTGTTCTGCACATAGCAGGTAGTGTTGACTGCCTCTGCCCACAAGGTGATGGGCAGTTTAGAGTCAGACAACATAGTTCCTGCAGCTTCAATAAGTGTCATGTTTCTCCTCTCAGCAACACCATTTTGTTGAGGAGTCCTGGAAGCACTATATTATCTTGAAATACCCTTTTCATCACAAAATGTATCAAAGATTTGGTTCTTGAATTCAATTCCTTGATCACAGATCAGATTGATTCTCAATTTTTAAGATGAAATTCTTCAGAATCTCAGGGGTCTCATCCTTAGTTCTAAGGAAGAAAACACCAAGTTAATCTTGTAAAGTCCATTTGTGATCACTAAATAGTAAGAGGTCATTCCTAAATGCATTACACTGGTGGGACCAAAGAGATCCATATGTAACAAGTGTAAGGGAGTAGTGATGGAGTTTCTTTCCTTTGGCTTGTGAGATACTTTGTGTTGCTTCCCTTTCAAACATGCAACACAATGATCATCACTAGTAAACTCTTTCTTTGGCATTCTAGTTACCAAATAATTTTTAATTAGCTTATTCATGTTCTTAAAGTTTACAAGGAATATTTTTTTATGCTAGAGAAAAGACTCATCACTATTTGCTTTAGATAGAAAACATGAAACTTCTCCCGATGGAGATGTTTCTTGCAAATCCATCTTTTACATGTTCCCTTTCCTGGGGGCTTTGAGCAGGATATGCTCATGAGGAATGACCACCCTAGATTTCAGAACAATGCACTGATGCTTAGTAAAGAGCATGTTATGACTCTGATCACAAAACTAAGATACACTCAAAAGATTGTATCCAAGCACCTTGACAAAGTTTACCTTCTCAATGCTGAGCTTACCATTTATGACCTTGCCCCTTCCAGATATGTAACCACCTTTATCTCCTCTAAAAGTAACTGGCCCTCCATTAATTTTCTCAACATTTTTGAGTAGTGACCTATTGCATGTCATGTGCCTAGAACAACCACTATCAATGATCCATACATTTTTGTTTGTCTTTAGTTGTTCCTGCACAAAAGATATAATTAGTTATATTTGGAAACCCAAGCCTTGCTTGTCTTGGGTTTATCAAAATAAGTTGAGGGTAATTCAATAGTGATAGATCCTATAGTCATGTTTTGAGGATCTTTTGCTATTATTGATGGAGAAATTTCAGTCAACTGGTCTTTCTTGGACTTCCACACCATCTTTGAATGCCTAGACTTGACCTTCAATACTTCGAGAGCTTTAATGACTTCAGAAGTTTTGATAACTGAACCTTTGGAAGATCTTACTAGCACTGCAGTAGGCGTTAGTGCTTCAGAAGTATTCCCTTCTTCCGAGACCAAATTTTCTTCCGAATGCAATTTTCCACTTGCCTTCATCTTCATTTTGGAGCTTTCAAAGGAAAAAGATTTTCCTTCTAAAGCTTGCTTCTTCATGAAATTCTTAGAAGTCTCTTTCTTGAATGGCTCAGAATGTGTAGCAGTGGTACACAGCTGATCAGTCTTCTTCTTGATGTTGGGATGAGTTGATATTGAACTTAAACTCCTGTTACTAGAGTTTAGGTTAGTGTTTTCAATCTTCACCACTTCAAATCCTGCAGAGATGAAAACTTGTTTCTGCTTAGAGTTGAAAGTGATCTTGATCTCTTGAGCATTCTTTGCTTTTCTCTTACTCTTTTTGATCAAGTTCTTTCTCAAAGACTTGATCATCACAGTCTTCTTAACCTCCTCAGAAGGATAGTGACCCTTTTTAGAATCCTCTTCTTCACTCTTCTCAGGGGCATTCTCCACTATCACTTTTTCATCCTCTTCAGTCAAGGGGTCTATTAGAGGAAGATCATCTTCATAAGTTTAACACCTAGGAGATCTTACAAACAAAATGGTGTATGGATGAGCTATCTCATTAGATCCCAGTCCCTGCTTATTCTGATAACAAACTTTTGCATGAAAGGATAATGATATGATGTTCTTCAAGGTCTCTTCTTCAAGAACACATTTTTCTGCCCTGGCTTTGCTGATCACAAGCTCAGCCTGACATTCAGTCAACTTTATTATGAGATCTTTGATCCGAGTCCTATAATATGTGTGCTCATGTTTAAGAACTGATATGGTTTTCTCTAAGTCCTCTATTTTCAGTTTATAGTTATTTTTAGATCTTTTGAAATCAAATTTTAACATATTCAAGGACTCAAGATCAGATCTCATGTCTAAGTTATAGGACATGTATCTGTTAACTTTAGCAATACATTCAGGTGTACAGAAATGTTCCAATACCTTTGCTTCATCATGGTCAGCCATCAGTGCTTGGTTTGGAGATGCATCTTCAACCTGAAAACTCCAGTCAAAGCCTCCTTCTTTAACAACAACTACAACATGTTGCTTTGGCTTCTTATTCTTGGTGACTTTCTAAGTGAAGTTTGCTCTAGTTTGTTCTTGGCCACCATTTGTCCTTGGTGTCTGTAAGGATCTAAGATATAGTTTGATCAATTAGGTTATGATTTGTAGCGGAATAGTACTAGAATTAGACGAAATTTAAGCAAGAATAAGATGAATATTCAATCAAGCAGTGACGGTTATAGAGAGAGAAAGTTTTCTGCAAAAGATAATGTTTTCATTCATTCATAAGCTTCGGCATGTACAAATTAGGTCAACATTCCTTTTATAGAGGAATGTGATGTCAGAAGATGTCACCTGATAGTGACACCTAATAGATTATACAAACAACTGAAAATAACTGAAAACTACTGAAGATGTCCACAACAACTGAGGACATCTTACAATAAAAG
>BJCM01099256.1:0-12743 GCA_018326385.1 Flaveria bidentis
TTATTGACTAAGAACTATGCACAACAACCTCAAACCTATATAGTAAGTTCATTATAATTCAACACACAATAATACAATGAAATATTAAACATTATAAGCATCAACCACTTATTATATTTCATTCAACTCATTCATTACATATGTGTAAGACATGACAAACTTTTACATTAAGCACATAAACTAGGTACATATATGTATCAACGAAGGTAAATGGGAGAGGGGAAGCGTATTAGTTGTTGTTTAGATATGTGTATAGAAGTAGCCTTTCAGTCCAAGCGTATTATTTTTTCTTATTTTAATTGCAAAATTAGATGGAGTTCACGATTTAGATTTGATTGAGAAAAAATTAAAACTACAATGTTTGTATGGGGCATTTTTAAACTACCAAACAAAAAAGGTAATAACACCGACGACTAGGACTAAAATTATAATTAACTCTGAAAGATTTGATGCAGCTAACAAGATTAATTATTCTGTGATTGAGATGAATACATCATGTTCGATTGTACCATATTTCATAACTTAATTAAGTCATCCAAGAGCACCAAATAAAGACTTTAAGAGTATTGATAGCCAAACCATATAACCGTCAATACAATAAGAAACATGAAAACCAATACAAAGAGTTTTAAAAAGTTCACGACAAAACATCATACTTAGAAACTTTCAGATCTACCTAATATAAAGGTATATATGATTTAATGTTGGTGATACTACAAGGTTTGTTCTTTAAGAGGATTAGATGATTATCAATCTGTCATATAATAAAGTAGGGGAATTTTTCTCTTAGAAGGCAATAAACTTACAAGAAAAAGACGAAAAACTAGAAACCGGTTACATCGAGCTAAATCCATCCAATCCAATGACTTGGTGGCGCATAGGCGATGCTACACCATTCATAACGTCGATAGTTGGTTCAACTTGGAATTCAAGGGACACAACTATAGCAACAGTATTGTTAAAAAGGATATGAAGCACCCAAGATTTGCAAATGAAGTGACACTTGGGCTTTCTCTAGTTAAGTCACATGACAATGCTATGAACCCCTGGCAAGAGCAAGCTCTTTCAAGGTTTGGCCCTGATTAAGAGGGGAACACAATGGACGTGGTGGATGTAGTTGAAAGCTCATATGACGAGTCATTGCTTAAATATGTACTTCGAGATGAGTTATACCAAGTACGTGTCATGTCTGAAGGTAAAATTTCATAATTTCATATCTTACGTACTTCAAGCGATCAATATCATTTCATCATCATATATAAGCAGTAAAACTACACCCAAAGGTCAAAACTCATTTGTTTAGCACGAGTTATATAATAAATGATGCACTTGATTCTAAACATGAGTATCAAATAATGACTTCTAAAACACATATCAAACATCTTTACTTGTGTGTCATCCTAGAGCATGAATGTACACCACAATATAATATCTATCGCATGTGGATTGAAGGAATCTGGTTTTATAAAGTTATGAGGGGAAAATCTTATAGATCTTGGCATTATGTGTATGTTAACTTGATTACATATATAGCCAAATTTTTTTATTAATGTTTGGTCAGTTTTACTATATGCAACGTCTTACAAAAACCTCAATATACAAGTACGTTGAGATTTAATATGTATTATTATATTACTAGTGTGTGAACCCATGTTTTGTCGTAGGTTGTTAAAATTTATAAAACTTGATGTCGATTATTTTTACATTAGTATTCAATTCGTAGATATGTATAAAAATTATATTGACAACTCTGTTTTGTAAACAAAATATGTTGAAAGAATAATATAATTTATCACCTCATATCGAAAAATTTAAGTTAATGAGTCCTAGATCAATTGGTTTAGGAGGAGATACCCTATGACTTTCCAAAGTGGAGGTCATGAGTTGAAGTTTAACTACATGCAATATGCTTTAAGTGGGGCAAGGGTTTTACCACAGTAGGCCTTTGGGTGATGGGTTTCCTTTGGAATGATGGGCGAGCCAAGTCACCAGCGCAGTTTGTGTTCGCGGGCATGAGTGACATTTTGCCAATGGGTTTAAAAAAAGAAAAATGATATAAGATTCTGAATATTAAATCAATTTTGATAGCTTGTATATTTTTAGTTTAATTACTTATATATTATTACACATCATTACTTACTACTAAAATTATTTTTATATTGTAAATAACTTAATTTATTATTATTATTATTTATTTATTTTTTTTAAATCAATGATATCATATGGATTAGAAAAATTAAATTAAAATTCAACATAATATTACCAAACTAACCCTGCGTCTTAAGGTTAAAATAAAATTATCATTTTGACATTCTAAAATGATTTATAAATACTATAGATAATATAGATATTTATTATTGTTTTATATATGTTATGTATAAAGACTTTGCTCATGTGATTGGAGGGTGCTACCGAGTCTCTTTTCCAACCAGCCTTAAATACTGATTATATTATTATTATTATTATTATTTTAATTATTATTAGTATTATTATCATCATTATTATTATAATTATTATTATTATTATTATTATTATGTAAATATTTGGTAAATAGTATTTAGTTAATAATATAATACTTAATTTATATAAAAATATAAATATAATGTTAATTAAATTATTATAATTGAAATAATACTTAATATATCAAATTTAATCATATAAATTAACTCATGTATTAACTAAAATAAGTTTATTAAATTAGTACAATTTAAGAACACTTTCATAAAACATTTGTACTATATGCTTAAATAATTGTTAACAAAAACAAAAAATTATTAGTCTACCCATGAATTTTGTATTATATAGTAGTAGAGATACATCAAGAGTAATTAATGTGTTATCTATCATACTTCCGAACATTTAATCTCATAAAGTACACGATCGGTTCATAGATTTCAAAGGCATTTTGAGATGAGTAAAAATTAATGGCCCTATGCTAACATATTAAAATTTATTTTATAAGAAGGGCGAGTGTACCCACACTTCGTCGTGGTTCAATATTGAACAAATACGAGAGCATCATAATAATAACTTTATGGTTACATTGACTTTGCTAAGCTAAATGATATAATCACTCAGACTTTTGTAGATATCTACCTATGCTTTAACGAATCGTTATTATATTATCATTATATTATTATTGCACATATGATATTTAATAGGTCATAAATATCAATTAAAATGTATACTTAAAAAGTATTTGAATAAAACTATTATCAAATCTAGAACATTGTATTATGATTAACAGTATGTTAATATTAAATTATTATAGATACAATAGCATCGTTATAATCATCATCGCCGTCTTCATCTTCATAAATCGGGTCAAAGTTCGTCAAATAATAAAAACACACGACTTATTTACCTAATGAAATTGTAAAACTATTTATATTTATTTACTCAAAGATATGATGCATTTATATCCTAGCTAGATTTCAAATATATATCACATTTAACAAGATTACAGGGATCCCTACCGGCCTGCCACGTGTTACCCTTTTCACTGGTATGCCAAAATAGTTCTTTTTCTTTTTTCTTATTTTGCTTTTTTCTAATTTTATTAGGTTAAATGAGTTTTTTTTCAATGATATTCTTAATTTTTGCGTTCTAGTACAAAAGTGTTGGAAACTTATTGATAATATTAATACGATTATTAATATTTAATCAATAAATTAATGTGTTGAATGAAAATTAATGTAATTAATGACATTAAGAATTAATAGTGTGGGAAGTCGTCCCACATTGGAGGAGAGAAAGAATATAAAATAGTTTATATTCTATAACCTCTTGTCTATATTGTTTCCTAAGGTGTCACACTAAGTGGATTCGCGAAGCAAGCACCCTTAGCTCGCACTCGCACACGCGCGACGTGGGCATGTGGGCGCAATGTGGCGCTTTGATAGCGCATTTTGCACTTCGCAGAGCTGAGAGCTTCCTTAGTATTTTTGAAGGTTGGTTCGAGGGTCTGGTCAGGAGCGACTGACCTTGGTGCGAGGTCCGAGTTGTGACTCGTAACAGTTTGCGTTACACGTTGACTGAAACCGACGATTATTACTGACGAATTAAATGAGCAGTTACGATTTCGGATTAATGACTGAGTAATGGTTGGGTGGCTGTTATGATTCGAATTCCACTATAAATACTGAGTGTGGCTCAGTAGAAAGATACACCAACACAACTCGAAACCTGCATAAAATCAGGTTGTCTATCTCTCTGGATTCTTTTCTTCAAACAAGTTCGGGTTCTAGATCAACCCCGGCAATAACTGCTTCGGCTGTGGTACCCTGAGAAACAAAACGAGTTCTCTTGGGAGGCTCGGAATTTGTTTTAAGAGCCCCGTGTTAAACACGATCTTCAGCTTTTACAATTTTGTTTCTTTTTTTCTGTAAATTGTCCATTGTAAAAGAATTGATAATTCTTTATTTATGTTCTCTTGTATTGATTATATTAATAAAATTGTTTGAATGTTTATTTTATATGAACGGTCTCCTACAAAAAATTCCTAAGCAACAATGATTAATCATTGTTTGTGAAGTCTGAAAAAGAAATATTTCAATAACTATTAAATTCTTTGAGCCCCGATCGTTAGGTTCGGCTCAATCTTTTTGAGTTATTTTTACAAGATAATTTTTAAAAGTTTTCGAATTACATATCAAAGGCAAAATTTTATATACACATAAAATGTATAAACAATTTTTCAAATAAGGCTTTTAAAAAGGTGAAAGCCAAAAGCTATAGCTTAAAGGTAGACCTATGTAGAAGGTTGGGAGCAGGTGCCTCCCGTCTAACTAAAGAGGCACCTATTGACCTGGTGTTGCCGAACAAGTTCTATTTTATTTAGTGTTTATGTATGTAAAAATCTTTAGTACACTTCCTACACTTCAGCAATCGCCGCATTTGCCTCCTATAAAAAGTTGTCCAGATTTCGCCACTTATGTAGCTTATTTTCATTCCCACTTGAACCATCTGCTAATTACATTATAAAACACAGTTTTGTTCACCTTGTTAAATGCTCACGTGTTTGATTTCGGAACAATTTCTATTTCCTAATAGATTACTGGATTCTATTAATTTATGAGATACAATTTTACCACAAGGATTACAAAACCTTAAAAATAAATAAGAACCAAATTAAGCATTAAAAATAACACTCGTAGAATATCAAACAAGAATGTATTATCTATTTTAAGAAGCATAATGGCAATCACATAAGCATATAATACAACCTATAAAATATTATGTTTTATAAAATTTCAGATTCGTAACTGGAACATGCTTATTTATATACCTACATTTTGGTATAGATTTTGAACAAAGCTGACCTTAGCTAAATGCCATATACTTTTATATTTTTCAAGAAGACCGTCTCCCCCCGCAATGCTCGGGCTTGTGAAGATTGTTGTTTATATACAATTCAACGATATGTGCTTCATTTTTCTTATATTTATTACGCGATTTGGGACAACGTTTCAACTTGGGTATTCAATACTAGTTACATGATATTTTAACCTCATTATATTTTAACTTAAACCGACGATATTGAAGCATCAAGTGCATGAGATGTTGGACACAAGTTATTGTCTTGAGGTTCTACATCTAGAGATTCCATTTTGGCCCTCTCTCTCCTTTATAAATACAAGCAACTTCTAGTCACTCACCCACATCTCCGCTATCACCTCAAAAACACACACACACACACAAACACTTAAAACAACAAATGGGTTACATATCAAAAACACAAAAGCCACATGCCATATGCATCCCATACCCTGCCCAAGGCCACATCAACCCCATGATGAAACTAGCTAAACTCTTGCACTTCAAAGGCTTCCAAATCTCCTTTGTCAATAACCACTACAACCACAAGCGATTACTCCGGTCCCGCGGCCCGTCCTCCCTCGACGGGCTGCCCGACTTCCGGTTCTACTCCATTCCGGACGGTCTGCCCCCCTCGGACGCTGAAGCCACGCAGTCGATACCAGCTCTTTGTGAATCGGTTCCAAAACACAGTTTGGAACCGTTCTGTGAGCTGGTCACGCGGCTTAATGGGTCCGAGGGGAACGATGTGCCGCCCGTGAGCTGTATTGTTTCGGATGGTTGTATGAGCTTTACGCTTGAGGCCGCCGAGAGGTTCGGGTTGCCCGAGGTTTTGTTCTGGACTCCGAGTACTTGTGGGGTGTTGGCTTACTCTCACTATCGGGATCTTGTTGAAAAGAAGTATATTCCCCTCAAAGGTAACGTCACACTTTGGTCTATATTAGTGACCCAATTGATAAAATTCGTAGTGGTACACACAATCAGAAATCTATGATAATTCCCACATAAAAATTGTTAGTAATCTATCATAAATCTATAATAATTTCTGACAATATATCGTTAGTAATCAGTAAGAAGTCTATGACAATTTCCTGACAAAAAAGTCGTAGTTATCGATCAGAAATCTATATAAAATCGTCTTTTTTTTACTTTAGTTCTGGCTGTGGGTATATCTTCGGGAAAAGTTATTTTGAAAAATGAACCTTTGATTAATTTAATTTTTAACTGACATTTAATTTATTGAATTATTTCAATTTCAGTCGCAAAAATAAACGACAGATTTTCGATGATAGTTTAGGAACATAATTTTGAAGTAGACAGTTTCTGACAGAAGCAATTTCTAACCGATTTATTAGTTATAGTTAGTTGCTATTATCAGTGGCGGAGCTTTAACTATTTCGTAAAAGGGGCGGGACGAAATTAATTTTTTTAAAGGGGGCGAAGTCGATATTTATATAAAAATTTATAATACCAGGCCAAAAATTTACACTTTCGGGATAAAATTTAACACTACGACAAAAAAATAGGGGCACCGCCTCCCCGTGTAATGCTCCGCCCCTGGCTATTACCCCTTTTTTTAACAACTGATTTACGCTCATTTAGTCATTTACTCATAATGTTCAACTTATATTAACTTTTAATCTATCTTATATTCATGTATTATGTTAGAAATTCTTGTATTAAGTTAGACATATTAGCCTAATATATTATATGTTACATGTCATTAGCAACTAATAAAATAATAACTAATGAAAATTTAAAAATTATAAATAACAAATAATAAAATAAAAAATTATAAAATTATATTTTAAGATAAAATACAATAGACATGTTTTATTTTAGTATATTTTAATAATTGATTAAAATAAGAAGATTTATATTTTGGGATTTATTTATTTAGTTTACTTATTTAATATCAATTTTATTTAATAGGAAGAAAAGGTGAGAAATAAAAGTTTAGAATTCATGAAAAATTATTACTTGTTTATTCAAAATCTTATTTTATTAGATAGTATAGATTATATTTATATATACGATCTTCAATAACAAGTGTTTAACTTTTTTTAACTTTTACTACTAAACAATCAATCCAAGTAGCTAATCATTATTACATAGTTGCATATTCTCCCTCAGAAATACCTTTTTCTCGTTATACCTATTTGATAAATTCTCACTATATGCAATAAAATATCCAAATTTAGTGATAGATACTCAACATTTAACAAAATTTTATAACAAATAGTAAAATATCTGAATTATTTGGAAATACAAAATGGGTCTATTATAGAGATATAATATTAATATTAGACGCGTTTTGTCTCATTTGTAGCCATCACTACTACACTAAACCACTTGTTTCTACTACTAGTTTTTTATTGGCATTGGCATATCAATACACATAAGAATATAAGAATATTAAAATTAAAATTTTCAATGGATTTACTGCGGAATACAACTTGTACTATGCGTATATATTTTCAATAATTAACATTTATAAATTACAAATACATTATGTATAAAGTTAATTTAAAACTTTTTTGTGTATGTACCTATCGATCAATGTGTATATGTACCCATGTGTATGTTTATAGGTGTCTAAGTCCTTGTATGTGATGGACATATAGTTGTGTCACATAGGTGTCAAGCTGTGTTAAGTATATGTGTGTATGTGTTTGTATGTATATACAAGTCTTGGTAGGTATGGTATTTTTGTGTATTTGTATATGCATGCAAGTGTGTGCATATATGTATGTGCATATGATATGTATATGTAGCGTGAGTAAGGGTAAATATGTATATTCCACATATCATTGAAATAACTATTTTAAAAATATTATCTTTTAGGAAATCAGTCAAATTATGAGTTTATTTATTATTATTGTTATTGTTATTTAAATCAGTTAGAATAAAAGAGTTTGTGAGTAGCCCTGTTAAAAAGTAGCAAATAATTTAGCATTTGATTATTCTCTTAATTAAAGAATTGTAATTAATTATGGTTAATTTTATTGATAATGGCGACTCCACCAACTATGAAAATCATAAAGTCGGAATAATTGAGAATACGAGAAATTTCAGTTAGTTGATTATTTACACGATAAATTTAATGAAAACTATTTCATATAGAAACAAAACTAAGTTATAAAAAGTAGCCTTTTCTTTTGCTGACATCATTTGAATTTTAACTTTATTTTTTGAACGACATCAAGATATTTTTTTAAAGATGTTAACCATTAATAGCTGATAATTCACTCTCTACTAGATCTATTAGGCCTTTTTTGTATGTTCATACCCTGTCTACGTTATTATTATTCAGTATTTAGTAACATATAGTTCTTTGTAAAAATTGAATTTTAAAATGTAAAACTGTGATATTTTAACCAATAATAATTTAAATTGTCAGGGACACTCCCTAAATTTTAGTTTTATTTTCATATGCAACTAAATTCGCATTAACATCATATATTTACATCTGATATTGATAAGAAAAATAATATATTTATCAATAATTTAAAATAATCTATCCGAGTAAAATCAAATACAAATCATGTTTAATACCTGTAAATATTATTTCTTTAATTGTCACTATAAATTAACAATTCTTATATGGTCTAAATAAGCTTTGATATTCATTATAATATGTCGGCCAATATATCGCTATGATATGTAGGATAATATATAATTTAATGTCTCTGATGTTTAAAAGTATTTTAATATGTGTCACTCATATGGAACGACGTGATGTGATACATGGTTAATAAAAAATGTCATCTTTTAGATCTGTCTTGACTATTGAATCTTGATTGCAACTTTAAACAATTATTATATGTCTTTAATATTGATTGCACAAAAAACAAATTAGATTTGATTACAAATCATTTTTCTTTAATATATAGATTGTTTTTCGTGATTTAATCCTCAATTTTATCTGACAAAATGTTACAGACATGAGCGACATGACAAACGGATATTTAGAAACAACCATAGATTGGATTCCTGAAATGAAGAACATCAGATTAAAAGATTTCCCAAGCTTCATTCGAACAACAGACATAAACGACGTTATGCTCAACTATCTCATGATTGAATCCAAGGCGATCCCGAGAGGTTTAGCAGTCATTCTCAACACATTCGACGCGTTAGAACAAGATAGTGTTAAACCCTTATTAGCCCTGAACCCACAAATATTCACCATTGGTCCACTACATATGATGCAACAATATGTTGATGATGAGAGGCTCAAACACATTGGGTCCAACCTTTGGAAGGAAGATGTGAGTTGTATTGATTGGCTTGACACCAAAGACCCTGGCTCAGTTGTTTATGTGAACTTTGGAAGTATTACAATTATGACAAAAGAGCAACTAATCGAGTTTGGTTGGGGACTTGCTAATAGCAAGAAGGATTTCTTGTGGATAACGAGACCGGATATTGTTGGAGGCGACGAGGCCATGATGCCACCCGAGTTCGTCGAGGAGACTAGAGGAAGAGGCATGGTTACCAGTTGGTGCCCTCAAGAAGAGGTATGTTATGTAATATACTTCAGTTGCTAAAATTTAAAAAAATGAGAGTATATTACATATATGTGTGTTTGTGTGACACTAAAAAGGATTTTTTTTTAACCTTGTGGGGTAGTGCTCTATACATCATTAACATATTACATATGTGTGTGTGTGTGACACTAAAAGGGTTTTTTTATTGCTCTATGTACAAAGGTTATAAAACATCCTTCAATTGGGGTATTCTTGACTCACAATGGATGGAACTCTACTATTGAGAGTATTAGCAGCGGTGTTCCGATGATTTGTTGGCCATTTTTTGCGGAGCAACAAACAAACTGTCGGTATTGTTGTGAAGAATGGGGGATCGGAATGGAAATCGATACAAATGTGAAGAGAGAGGAGGTGGAGGCTCAAGTCAGGGAGATGATGGACGGGGCGAAAGGGAAGACGATGAAAAGCAAGGCTATGGAGTGGAAGAAAAAAGCCGAAGAAGCCGTCGCGATTGGTGGATCGTCTTATCTCAACTTTGAGAAATTAGTCGGTCTTCTTCAAAGAAAGTGAAGCCTGTATTTCGTTGCTAAAGTGTCGTAATTATAGTGAAACAATCATCTGGTTATAGATGGTTTGCATTGTAATGATGGATTGTGGTAAAACTTACAGTCGATGATTGAATATTTAATTATTTAAAAGTAAGTGAAGCCAATATCTGTATCTAATTGTTTAAAACCAATAATTAATTAAACTCAAATTCATTTGGAACACGTTTATTGAAATTTATTTGTAATAACAACTAACAGGATATCGACTTTATTTTCCTAATAACCCCATGGAGGTTGTGGGTGTTAAGAAACGATAAGGTTTTTAAGCGATATTATGCCTAATTTGTTGATTATATCTTGATTATGGGTTAAAATCATGAACCTTACAATGATAATTTATTCTTAGACATGTGTATGAAAATAGAATTAGTGGAACTTATTTGTAGGAATCAGGGCCGGTCCCAAGAGCCTTTGAATAATTTTGGACCTTTGACGGATAAAAAAATGGTCCTATAATATGATGTTAATAACACATATGTAAAAAATCTATAATACGACAACTGTTTTACCAATACACAAAAGTATTGTAGCAAAATAATCTCATTTACTTACTTAAGCGAATCGTAAGACTCTCCTAATATTTTTTTGTTGAGTTTAAGATTGGATAAATGGTAATGGATCGACTAAACTAATTAAAATATTAACAGACCATAAGTTTCAATATGTCAAGATAATTTCATTGCTATTGGTTTTGTTAATAGCCTATAATTGTTTTTAAAAATTATATATACATATACATAATATAATTTTATTAAAAAATTATAGCCTCTAAGGAGATTGAATCGTAGGCGCCCTCAGAGCCACCCATGATAGAAATCATTAACTTTAAAAAGGATGATGAAGCCATGATTTTCGCTATGGTACCTTGAGTTGATGGAGATTGAGAGTGAACTAGTGAGGTATAACAAAAACGTTGGTAAAGGTTCATTTTGATTTGATTGTCATGTCTTAATAAAGTGTTTATGAAAAAGAATGGAAATAAAAAATAAATAAATTTGAGGCCTTTGTCACCATACTATTATTCCAAATGAATGTCCTTAGTATTTGGATGTTGTATTTTATTATCACACTAACATTTGAATTATTTAAATTCAACTAGTGGTTTTTCAAGTCGCGCGTTACGTGATATTAAAACAACTTAAAATGGGAGATGTATTCAGTCGTCAACCGAAGGCTCAGAACATGCTACCAGTTGTGGCCGCATAGAAAAACCGATGCCACGCCTAACAACAGAGTATGGTTTCATCATGGCCTTCGACGTGGTAAACAAATCAACGTAACTGTGACATCCGGTAATTTTTCGTTACCAAACTTCGTTAGTTTCGTTGAGTCTTGCATACACGTGTCGTAAGCACACACTAGTTGTCGTTTAACGTTGGTGACCTAATAATAATTAACAATGTTAAATTATGATAATCTAACTGATTATGTGATTGTTGTGTTATGTTTATGTGTTTACACGATTTAAAGGTTCATTGTGGAAATTAATCGTGTAACGTGGAAACGTGTGTATTAATTCGTATGTGTGGTGTTTTATAAAAATAAAATATATAATTGTTATGGTTAGTTTATATGTGTATATTATTAAGTTAAAAACACTTTACAAGGAGTGTAATATCTAATTTTTATAAAATACAAAACACAAGGGTTTAAATGGTAAATATGCAAAATTAAATTAAACCAAACACAAAAACCCTAGCCCCCACCCCATTCGGGCGCGATCACCATCTCAAACCCCCTCCACCTTCGAAATCAACCTAGAACAAGCAATTTGCTGCAATTTTGGTTCGGTTTTAAGCCATACAACAAGTTAGCAACATCAAATCGTGTTCCTTTGCAAGAATTAAGGTTAGTTTTGATGCTTTTTGAGGAGTTTTCTTTGTGGCCGAATCCTAATTCATGGATGGGTGTTCATGATGTTATAATTGTTGTTGTTTGATGATGTTAGTATGTTAGTTAGATGGTATACATGTTGTTTAACGTTGATTATGCAAGAATGATACGTTTTTGATGAGTTGATCATGACCTTTGATTCAAGATAAACCCTAATTCGAAATTGATGTGATTATGTGAGATTGATGATTGTATGATGAATGTATGATGGTTAGTAGGTTGTATGAATGCTAGGTTACATTGATCTTGCAAGAAATTGATGAATTGAAGTTGGTGTTCATAGGTTACTAATAATAGTAACTTTATTTTCATGATATGATGATTTGATGATGGATTGATGTTGTTGATGTGTTTATGATGATGGTTAGGTGTTAGATTGTTGATATGAATGCTAGAAACCTTGGAATGAAAGTTGTAGTTGATAGTTTGCCAAAAG
>BJCM01099262.1:0-51993 GCA_018326385.1 Flaveria bidentis
AAAGGCACCAACGACGCCAGCGACAACACCACACTCGTCGCAACAAAAGCCGCAACGCCACCGTTGGACACCTGACTCAACACGTCTTGACCGCTGCTCAGCTCCACCGCCAGCGCCGACACGAAGCCGATCATCGCCAGCCTCCCGTTGATCCTCTCCGGTGCAGGCCCGCTGAACGCCAAGACGTCGGAGAACTTGGTGCTGACCTTCGGGGCTGGTGGTGGTGGAGGCGGAGTGTTCATCGGCGGTGGAGTTGATGGTGTAGTGGAAGGTTGTGGATCTTGTGGTGGCTGTGATGTCATGCATTTGACGGAGAAGGTACGGAGGCTTCTGGGGAATTGGGTAGTGAGACGTGTGACGGGGGTTGCCATGAAGACTGAAGTAGCTGCCATTGTGTAATGAACGAGAGAAGCTTGTGATAGTTGTTGTTGTTGAATGTTGAATGTTGATGGTGGTGGTGGAGGGGGGTGGTGGGTTATATAGGGAAGGGGGTGAAGAGAAAGAGTGGATATTTAGAGGGCCACGTTACTCACTTTTGGGAGGGGTTCACGTGGCTTTCGAATTAGCCGGTAACAGGTTGTTGTGGTCAGTTGGGCCTCTACATGTGTTATGATACTCGAGTGATGTACTGATGTGGAGAGTGGAACTTTCTAGATGCTTTACGTGACGTCGTTGGAAATATATGGTGTACAACTAGCTTACTAACAATAATAGTATTGTTTGTTGGTTTAAAAGCATCATAGAATGAATGTTAATGTGTCTATAAGGTCGTATGAAATACATAATATAATTTAAAATATTAAATATAATACAACAGTTAGGCCCGTGTAGTTCATAAAATTTTAAAAAATTGGGATTGGAAATTTTTTTATTCATAATCATGTTTGTCTGGTCAACGAATAGAATTTGAATTGAAAATTTTTCACATTTATTGAAATTCACATTCTTTCCATTTAACCATGGAATGTTTAATGAAATATACAAAATTAACATTTTAATTCCATTCAAAATTGACCAACCAAACATGTTATCGACTTGAACAAGATTCCAATTCCAATTCATTTACAAAACATTCTGCGAACCAAACATCCCCTTAGGGTATAGTGGCACTCCTAGAAAAAAATGTTAAGGAATGAAATGCAATGGCATAATCGTGGGTTCAAGCACTACCTGTAACACTTAGGGTAGTATACCTGTTGAACCCATAGGTGCTCCGAGTGGCCTTAGAATTTATAATTAATAGCAAATAATGTAAATAATACAAGCTTAAAACATTATCATCTCTCATCTATAACCCAGATATGGAAACACCGATTTTACATAAAGAAAGTTGAAACCATTTTAACCTTTAGTTTCAAATCTTGATTCCAGTGATTTTCTACCGTAGCCTCTTAAAGGTCACATGCACAACACAAGTTGCGATTATCTTATCTCGTTGCTTGGCAAGGTATTTGCTAATACTCAACCAAAAGCTAATTGAACACTTCTAAAATTACCCTACATAAATTATAAATTCTTTTGACCACTTAGTAAACGACGTTATAAAAAATGAGGTAAACTCAATATTAGATCCCTAAAAAATACTAGCCAAATCCTAAAATATTTGTTAGCATCACACTAAACAAACATACACCCAAAATCTCACTGATGTAGTAAGATCTCCGGGAGTTTACACAGCACTAAAAGATATTACAATCAATTTCAAAACCAACATATAATGACTTTATATAGATGTCTAGTCAAGCATAGATCATGTTTAATACATCTAGATGCTATCAACTTCAATGATAGCCACATCTCCCAATCCAATGGTAAAAATTAGGCCAGTTTGTTTGAATAGTAAACTAAAAAAATATACCAAAACGAATAGATCTCAGAAATATTGTACCTTAATGGCTTGCAGGGATGTCACCGTTAACCACCGTACCTAACCTTGAGCAGCTCTGGAGGTTCTTCTTCCATTATGCCAGAGCCTGTCGTGGCCAAGTATTCTCTAAGTGTTGTTTTACGGTCTGCCAGAAAAGTATGATCCAAAAAGTTATTATACGCTGCATTTCCAAGATTCTTTGCTGCCAATACGCTGCACAAAATGATTATCTGTTTCATATTGGATTTTCTAATAAAATGTGCAATGCAAATGACATTTTTGTCCCAGATTCTTTTGTATTTCCATGGTAACAATGATCTTCTTACCACAGAAGGTCAAAAAGTTAACCACTCGCATCCAGTCACATGCATACTTTTAACAATTGAACAGATGGACTGTGAATACAGGAATCCATCCCAAGAATGCCAAGACAATAAGGAGCTCACACAATAGAAATGTTCATTTGGAGCTAAAGATGATGTTGTGACTATAAACACTTACCAATGCCGACAATAAACACGACATGGCAAGACATCGTCTCTCCAGATCTTGTCAATACCATATCTTCCATACCTTTCATGGAATATCTCTTGGCTCCCTGCCATATTTTGGCACAGAAGTTAGGTTTTGAATATTATAATAATAATAATAATACATTATTGTAAAAGCACCCATCAAGTGTGTATGTGATATAGATTTTGTGATACATACATTGATGTATTGGAATAGTAATTCACATCTGTTTTCTTCCAAATTATATGATATAGATTTTGTGACATCTGATGTTACTCAAAATACCTGTGTAATAATGCATGACATGGTACATGTGCATAACAGTATAAGTGCCATTGTGTATGTGTGCGGATGTGCATTGATGATATTTTCAAATGATTTTATAGGAATAAATATGTTTTAGTTCTCTATTATTTCAAATAACCTCAATCACCGAGACAGATATATGTATGCATGCACGTACTTCAAGTTAAAACAATGTCACTGTTCTTCTATGGCAGCTCCAACATAGTTCAGGTATCATATGTTTATTCAAACAATATAATTTATACTTCAACTTATTAGTATCAAATTTTCTTCTATAGCTTTGATTCAACTGGTAGCATTTGATAGAAACTCATAAGTTACCAACTTCATCTAATTATACAATTTGGCTCTGAAGGGGAATACCTTTGCATCTATTCTGGAAATATTCCTCATCACTGTAACGTGTACAAAGCACCTGTATCAAAAGTTAAAACACCCACAGTCTTACAAGCAGATTGATGAAATATAAATCCATTAAAAAATCATTATGTAAGACTGTAAGTAGATATGCAGGTCGGGTCGGGTGTCACTCACAGCGGGAGTAGCATACAGACTGCCTTCTAATGTTTCGGGTTGAACCTTAAAACCAATAATTCAACTCATTGTTAGCACAAATTACAAATCGCACATCTGGGTAACTAGGAATTGACTCTTCTGCAAGAAAAAGTACTTAAAAACTTACAGCTAAAAACCGGAATTCGTGCTCCCTCTCAATGTAGGATGGGATCTGATCATCATAATAGTTGTATCTATTGGTTCATTTGTCTTTTCTTTGACAAAATTTGTATATCAAAACAATATTGTTAAACATATTCCAATGCATACCTCTGACTTGTTAATCTCAAAAACAGTAACTATAAGTGATTCGCCTTCACATGGCTCCACACTCAAGCTTGAAATTTCCTGAACACATACAAAATGATCATCTCGTCAGCATACTAATCTTCCATCTTGATAAATAAATAAAAAATTTAAGAAGGTCGTAATAAAACATAAATTGTTATTGAGACGAGAAAGACTGATTCAAAACTTTGATGACAAATATATAACTATCCAAAACAAATTTGAGTTTGAACAGCAACTTTTTTAACCTCTAAAGTCAAATCATGCATCATGTTCACCGAATTGAGGTGAAGTAGTATTAAACTATTAATCATCACCATATGATATGAACAACTCCAACTCCATCATGTTACTTCAAATTAGTAGCATAATCATGTTTACATTACCTTAGTCTCAGGCTTCGCAATCCCACGCTCGAAGAAAATAGGAGCAACATGAGCAAAAACACGTCTAAATCCATTCAACTTTGCAACTCTGAAGTTCACGAGATCAGGAAAGGTACTCCTCGCACTCCGTTCTAATCGCTCAAAATCAGTAATCATACAACAACAAAAGTAACGAACAGATCAGTGATGTCAAATCATAAACTAAACTTCAATTCAAAAATCTAATCCGCCACTTTAACGTTTTTAATATAATCACGCCTATGATTAGATCAAACTATTCAGATAACAACTACTTAACTAATTGAAATACTAGGTTTGGAATTAAAATATAATTGCAGATCGCCTAACATTTCGAGATGTGACAATAACTAGAATCCGATTCACAGTAAAAACAAATGAGTATGATAATCGATAGTAGTAAGAAGAGTACCGGATAGAAGGGAACCGAAGCCACAGATTGATAAGGTGCCATCGGGAGAGACAATTTGCTCGAAATTGGAGTCGGTTGTGAGTTCTGTGTGGTGGCGGTGGTCCGGTGGCGTGATGTCGCCGGAAGACGCCATGGTTGACCGGCGGAGGAGGAGTCTCCGGCGGTTGGGCTGTAGAAAGTGAAATTGTGAAGGAGTTGATGGAATTGGTGAAGATCGAGATTGATGATGGAAAACGCGATTGGATGTTTTGGTAAGTGGGGAGTGTGTGAGTTGTGAAAATGATGGTCTGATTGAAATTGTGTTCATGGAGTTTTTCAGGAGATTGTGAGCAGTGAAGCTCAGGATCCTAATTAGCTTTTCTTATACGAGAAGACAAGCATCAAAAGGTTTCAAAATTTTCAAATCTAATTATGAAGTTAAGTACCGGGTATCATTTAACTAGAGAAAAAAACGGAAGAAAACAAAATAGTTATGATTCAAAGTTTTTTTATGAAAAGATTGTCTCGAGTCTACTTAAGAAAAGTTAATAAAAAAATGAAAGGAAAATTAAGGTTAAAATCAATCATTTTATTTTGGAAGGAAATGAAGAGGAAAAAAATCGCGTTAAGTAAACTTGAAAAGACAACGTTAAGATGAATGTTTGGGGTTGCTCATTTTCAGTAAACCCAAAATAACTTTTTAAACTGATTTTTCATATATAATAACAAAAAAAATATTTTAAAACAAAAGTAAAAATGTAAGTTGCTTATTGATTTTTGAAAACTCTTTTTGATCCAATTTTCTATTCTACCCTTCTACTACTTTAACTCATCTCATTTTTAAAAGTGTCTTTTTTGTTTTTTTAAAACATTTTAGTTTATAAGTTTACCCAAACTCTTTTTAAAAACTCATTTTGAAAAATAATAAGTTAATAAAAAAAATTATCAAAAATTATTTTCAATCAAAATAAACGATTCCAAACATGTTCATGGTACGAATTTAAAAATAGGTCTAGTGAGTATATGAGTTTCATTAAAAGAAAAGAATTGGGGATGTTGTCTTGCTATTACCTCTAATATGTTCCCCTTGCTATTACCTCCAACAAGTTTTTTTTACATACTTCAGGATTTGTGAAGAGATTTAATATGAGCCAGACGTGCAAGCCAATTATCAATACAAAACTTGGCCTTAAAAATTAAGATTGAACTCTTGCTTGGATTATAACTTAGGCCTAATGCAAGCGGCTGAGCTTACTAGAACACGACTTGTTTACAAACAAGCAAGTCAGCTTGACTCTACTTATACACAAACAAACGGATTTCGAGTAAGTTTCAAGATACGTCTTTTGTACAGCCCTGATGGCAATCTTAATGTCGTAAATTTTTATTTTTTGTCACTAGTTACACAATCACCAGTATCCTCTTAGCCTCTAAAATTAATAGACGTTTATCTTAAACATTAACTTTTTAAAATAACCATTTAACCCTTTTAGTTAAGAAAAACATATATCACCCAACACCCATATCACGTTATTATAAGAAATAGAACTATAAATAAAACTTTCCAACGAAAAACATAAATCACCCAACACCCTCACCCTCCTCCCTGTCACATTATAAGAAATACAACTAGAAATAAAACTTTACAACAAAAAAAACATAAATCACCCAGCACCCTCGCCCTCCGCCCTCCTCCATATCACAATATAAGAAATAGGAAATAAAACCTTACAACGAAAATACAAGTTGTCAATTTTTCATTGGATCCCAAAACCAGAAAATACAAGTTGTCATTTTCTCATTGGGTCCCAAAACCAGAAGTCAGTTATAAAATTGGTTTCAAACCAATGTTTAGATACATATATAGTTACATACATACTAATGAAACAAACAGTTAGTGAAATCCGTTTTTGTTCAAAACAAAAGAATGATCAAATACCATTCATCATACAATTACAATATAAGGATATTATATACCACCAACTAATATATCAAGCCTGTTTTTCTAGCTCCACCAATAGCTTCTCCATCATCTTCTTATACATTGGCATGTAATGATCATTGATCATCGTTCTCGACAACCTCAACTTGCCATAAAGATCACGGGGCGTTTCATAAATACCAACATGTTCATGCTCATGCTCTTGTTCATGTTCATGTTCTTCAATAGCGTCATCATGATCGTTGTCTAGATTAACTGGATTATTTAAAATGGTTGAAACAATATGCATTATTCTTCCTGGAGGATACAAATGTTGATTTTCTGACATATCTGATGATGAAATTGGCTGTTCATGATCAGCTGAATCCGCAATAACCTTTTCCTCTTCTATGATTTCTTGGGCTGCCGCCTCTTCTTCTTTTTGGGCTTGAATATGGGCCTCGTTTTCTTGTCTATGAAGTTCTTTCTCAAGTTCATATAGTAACTCACCTTCAGTTATGTGTTCGGATTTGGATGTTACATGGTCCACAGGAATGAGAAGCTCCTCTTCATCTGTGTCATCATGACCTGACCCAGACCCGGATCCAGAACCATCATTGGAAGAACCGTAATCCATGTTTTGCTCATGGGGATGGTTGGTGTGGGTTGCTAGAGAATCTGGGTTCTTTTCAAGTATGAGCGAAGTTTCAGAGAACTTATCAGTTGGTGTGGTGCCAACAGCTCTACGACGTGCACCCATGCATGACCAGGCAGATAGTGTTGAGCGAGTTCTAACGACCGCCTGAGCCACGTTCTGAGCACGTTTCATCACAACCTAACATTTTATAAGAAAAGAATTTATTAGGCCTTCCTTGGGATGATTTATAAAACTGTTCAAACAGGATGACAATCGAGGTGACAATTTTATCAATTCAGTCATGAATGGTTGGAATTGAGATGTGTTATATCTCTAATAAATCAAACTGGTAAATGTAAAAAATAGAGAAATTAGATTGCTATTGTTTTATTAGAATAATAAATATATTAGTGACACGCTAACTATGTCATAAGAATTAAAAAAAAATGGACAAGAAACATTCGTGGTCAAAACCACCACAGCCGCTAAGACTTTAACGTAAAAGTGAACCCTAACTTGGACTGGAACCCCTATTGACGTGTTACTCAGCCCAGCCAAATGCACCTGTGAGATTAGTTGATAAAAAGGTATAAAGATTTGACCTGAGTGCTACTAGAAACAGGACGGAGCATAGCACCAGCACCAGCAACTTTGGCTCTTGCATTGGCCATTGATGGTAGACGAGAACCCAATGCCGTAGCAGAACGAAATACAACATTCAAAACCCTAGTTTGCTCAACTTGATCACGCAGATCATTTAACCAAGAGGAGGCTGTGACCTGTAAATCAAATACTTTATGAAAATTAATCTAACATGATTGATAGCTTTGATCAAGCTCATATTCTAGTACTTCCATTCCATCATAGAAAAGTAACAAGCTACTGTTTGACACTTTGACTATCACAGTTGAGACATACACAACTTCAAGTTAAACACATACATCTGGTAAAAAATTTGAAACATCTCTACACAAAAATCAACAAAACAGGGAAATACTCATCAAATTACATCTTTTTTCCTGGATTGAACCTTCTACATACATAGTGGGTTGGGACTTGGGACTTGGGACTTGGGACTTGGATAAGTAGGTAACAGGTCACATGGGTTTGGCCAAAAGGATGATCTTTTAGTGCAGGTGGGTTAGGTTGCGCCAGAACGCTTAGTGTCCATAATTTGGTAAGTCAAATAAGGTTATAGAATTTATATTATTTCAGTAATACCCTAATGCTTTAAGTACAACCATTAAGGAGATTTTACACATTAAAAATAAACATTGTGCACCTTTTGACCCGTTTGATAAAACATAACCTAAATTGACCTGTTCATAAGTAAATTGATCAATTGTGACCTCTACCTCGAGATGAGTTACAGAATAGGATAGGAAAACAATTTAACAGCAAAATCTAAGTGATGAAATTTGGGGCTTGAAAGTACCTCAGTGCGTAGATCATCTATAGAAGCCGTTGAGAATGTAGGCACCAGATCAGATCCGTTAATTATTGTGGTGATGAAGTGCTTACCTGACTCGGCTAATTCCCATGTCATACAGGCAGCTGCAGATAATTAAATTTATCAGCACACTGTGACTTTCTTTATAGCTTTAATTTTTTACATAAAAATTTGCTTTTAGTATTCCTATGATGAAATTAATAAGTGTAAGTATGAAAACTATAAAAGTTTATGTTGTCGTCCCACCAGTTTTGTAAAGGCGGAATGTAGTAGAACCATGGATATACGAAAAATACATACCTGGTGCAAATGTAATGCACGAAATAGATGATAACTCTTTTTGTTCTCGAAGAATATACGTTAAGAGTGCAGCAGTCCCACCACCAAGTGAATGGCCAACAATCTGAAGAAAAAGCTCATCAGAACACTCATTTAAATTGTGGAGTGAGACTGAAGTTACACATCCATAAGGCATGTAGCTGAGGAATTAAAATTAAAAATAACAAGTATTCGTAGTAAACACATCAAGCTAGTCGTAGACAGATATTTCGCCTGTGGAACTTGTAAAAGCAGCAATTTCAATTTTTGGTCATCCCAAGAAATCCTATACTCCTCCTTATTTAGTTGAGCTTTTGGTCATACTTTACTTTTCGCCCACTAGTAACCATTACTTTAAAGTTAAAATTGGCAGCTTTGACTTTGGTCCATAAGGTTTTTTTATCCAGTCGTTATGATGGGGGTGTTGATGTATTATAGCATCTTATCAGTAGTAGAAACATCTTTATTATTTACAAAACTATGTGGTGCCATGTCAAAAGTTACAGTTTCTTTCTGAGACGGATAGTAGATCACTCTCCTTCGCAGTGCATAAAAAACCATCAAATGGGACTTATTTACTTAATCTAAATAATCAACTGAGGGTGATGCAAAAAACTGCCAACATTTTGCCTATCACTGGTAAAAATTGACAATGTTTATTTCCACATTTCAGCAGGTTGCATTATTCCTAAATGAAAGTACAATGATTATAAAGTTACATGTAATCAACAATATTTTGCAAGTAAACCTACATTGATCATCTTAAGCATCCACCTTAGTAGCAAAAAAATTTTAATATTACTTCTGCATTTAGAAAAAGACACTACCTTTACTTCAAAACCAGGGTTTTCTTTTAGAGCTTCAAGTAGAAAAGGAATACTGAGCTTTGCAATCCATCTAGCACCAGCAACCATCCCACAATGTGCATAACCTAAAATAAGATTACTAATCCCACCATCATGTAATACAGAATGGTGAAAAGGGACAACACCACCAGTTGCTGCTGTCAGTGTATCTTTAATACTATGTGTGCCTCTAATTAGTAAAAGGAAGCACTTGGACTTTTTATCACATATTATCGTGAAAGCAGGCTTCAAAATCTGCATTCATAAAAACACAGCAATCCCATTGTTATTAATGACTAAACAAGTGCACCTTATTATTGAAAAACAACAACTTATACCCCTGCTTTCGCTTTTTGCAATAATACATCAGCTTCTGAATAGCCAGCAGACTCCAAAAACACTGGGAACGGTTTCTTTGAGAAAAGAATGCAAAGATTCAACAACTGCAAATAATATTTTATCTCTGCAATGATTTCGGGTCCCTTGAGCTGTATGCTATTTTCTCCAGCATATACACTAGCTACTTGTACATTACCCTGGATCAACATTAAGTGCATTAAGACAGGTTAAACTAAAGATATCAAAATACTGTCTTTTGAGAGAAAAAAAACCATGCAAAACAGCATATTACATAAAACTTGTTTATGTGAAAGTGTTACAATCATGATGCAAGAATCATTGAAGAAAACTCATTGAAGGTTGGAGCCAGTCTCCCAAACAAAAATAGCATAGTTAGCATTGCTGCTATACTTGTGGCCTAACTAACAACATTTCACTTCACAGTGGATATGAAGTTATAAACTGAATGAGTTTTTCAGAACCTTAATACACTTAAATAGAAGCTATATAAAAGTAGAGCAAATACATAACTGTATCCGAATTCTGAAGTGACAGACTCCTTACACATTGACAATCAAAACCACAGGTGATTATCAGCAATAAAATCATGGTCTTGAGAGAATTCTGAAGTGACAGACTCCTTACACATTGACAATCAAAACCACAGGTGATTATCAGCAATAAAATCATGATCTACTCAAGACAAAACACAGTATTAAATCAATCAGATAACAGGCTAACATCCACACATGACACACAAATAGCACAATTAATATTACTACTATACATTGTTGCCTAACCAACAACATTTCACTTCAAAGTAGATATGAACTGCATGAGTTTTTTCAGAAAACTTATACAAATAAATAGAAGCTAAACACAAGTAGTCCAAATACATAACTGCATCCGAAATTGTAACAAACTCCTTACACATTAACAATCAAAACCACACGCGGTTATCAGCAATCAATCATGATCTACTCAAGACAGATCACAGTAGCAAATCAATCAATTAATACCAACACGTGACACATGCATAAAAGCTAAACATTTCTTTGGATACCTACATTAAGAGATGAACCCTAAGCTCAGAGGTTTAGGTATAAGTCACAACACAGCACGATCCACAGCTCCAATCAACCAAAAACCTCAACTCCAACTTCACAAACAAACAATTACACCAAAAAAACGCGTTACCTGCCTTCGCAACAAATAATTAATCCCAAACGCCAAATCTCCAATCGGCCACTTCCCTAGGGTTTCCGAATACGTAAACCTAAGCGTCTCCGACAAAGTCGAAATCGTCTCAAACCACGTCGCCGGCGCTTGAGCCGGCCTCCGCTGCGCGATCCTCCTCTTCGACTTACTCGATTTCATATACTCCCGCCCCTCGTCATCCTCCGCCGCCTTCGCGTCAGCCGTGGTCATCCTACGAGCCAGCACGTAGTACAGCAGCACCACCGCCCCCGCCGCCGTAGCCATTGTCGTCGCCGCCATGAAATCAGCTCAGAGGTTCGGTGATTTGGGGGTTAACGGCAATTTAGTGGTCCGAAGGTCGATTGCTGGTGGTGATTGTGATGATGAGTGTTGATTGAATCGATGAGTTGTTTGTTTAGTGAAGATCGTGAGGGTTGATTTGTGATTTGGTGTATGAATGCATTGAATCTGAAGAGTTGAGAACAGAGGGGTGACGGAGAAGAAACGGAGAGAGATCGAGAGGATGTTGGAAATTACGGTTTTGACCTTTGGTGCGTTTGATGGCCTAATAATGGATTAATGGGTAAACGATTTCCAATTCCTAATTATATTACTTAAGATTTAGTTTAATAGGATCTTGGTGGTCCACTGGTCCTGTATTATCTTACTTATTATACAATATATAAAATATATAGAACGATAGATACGGGTAAGAATGTGTAATTTGTTTTTTGTTACGTTGTTTAATAAGACTATCATTCGGTTTTAGAAGTTAGACAACGATGCGTCGATGCATAAGTTTTGTTTATTTTATTGTTAGTTTGATAAAATAAAATTAAAAACAATATTGAAAAATTTTACGCATTTGGGTTTGTTTGAAAATATGATCACACATTACGACAAATACCTCCGAATACGTAATGTTTCTTTTCCCGTCTAGTTTTTGCTAGACGTGTAATGTTTCTATTACCACTTGGCCCAGTAAACATCATTATAAGAAGATTTAAAGTTTAAACATTGGCACTCGTAATGTGTGATGTTTAGTTTAAAAATAGGATGTATTTGTCGTTCTAAACTCTATTACTATTGATAAAAGATAAGAAAGAATAACTTCAAATTTCATCAAGAATGAAATCATTTACTCTTGAGAGATTAAACTAGAATCATATTTAAATATCCAGGGCACCTATCTCGTAGTCATACCATCACTTCCATAGGATGTTTCTTCTTTGATGTGACTAGAGAACTAATAAATTCGTGAGTAGAATTTGACGATATAATAGAGGAATATGAGATGTGTTTACAATCATGCTTTATGTTCTTGCTATCTTTACAGTCATCACACTAATATTTTATACAATTTAAACGCACAATCATCTTGTTAGAATTCACCATTTTATCGTGAGTGTCCTTTGCTAATAGTTTTGAACTTTTGATATGAAACGTAGTATAATTTCAGTCCAAAATTATATCAGACACATTTAATGTTAAAACTATTCTCTACTTAATCTCTTCACTTGATGAGATCTAGAGCATTAAATGTATGTCAAACCATAACTGAGCTTGCTTCTTTGGTTCTCGGGTCGTGATATATGATCAAGCTAGGGTCATAATGTCTAACTCTAAGAGGTGTTCCTTCATGTTTGACATGTTTCTTTCTTTTGTGATGTTCTTACATAGTGTGGTCTGGCACGGTTTGGTTTCAAGCAACCCTTTGTGAACCCACTTATTTAGCAGATGTGTAAACACGTTAAGTTGAGTTGAACTTGAGCATGGCTTGATTTTCCAAGTTTGAGTTTGGTTCCTTAAATTATTTTCAAGCTTAAGCTCAACTACAACTCCATACATTCCATACAAACCGGTTTCATGACCAACATGAGGGAGGTAAATCACATATTTCGGGGTAAATCAAATGGTGTCAAGGTTTAATCTACCTGACCTCCATTATTGATTTATACATTTCTAATTTCTTATCACTAGTACTATCATGGGGACAATATTAATTTTAAGAACTTTAAGCGCGTTTGGTATGCGAAATTTCAATGGAATTAGAAACTGAATTCCATTGGTCATTGTGTTTACTTGATAGGAATTCGTTGGAATTAAAATTTGAATTCCATTATACACGTGTTTGGTTGAGAAAGCAATTGGAATTAATTCCCTTAAATTCCTTCCAATGAAGGATTTCTAAATCCTTCCAAATATTGAAGGAATTCAAATTCCACTAACCCCCGCCTCCACCACCAACCGCCTCCACCACAAACGTCTCTCTAATGGTGCTAGCCCTTCACAGAAGTATTGAAGTAATTGGTGCTCGGATAAACCATGTCGTGGGCATCTAGCACACAACTTCTGAAATCTCTCCCAGTAAGCGTATAAAGGCTCATTTTTTGCTTGTTTGATCCCAATAATCTGTTTACGTAGCATGGAAGCTTTCAATTCCGGAAAATACTTCTTTAAGAATAATTTTGCAAGATCATTCCAAGTGGTTACCAACCTTGGTGGTTGGTAATAAAGCCATTTTTTTACCGAGTCTTGCAAAGTAAAGGGAAATGCTCTTAGCTTGATTTGATCTTTAGTAACATTAGGTGGTTTCATTCCAAAACACACAACATGAAATTCTTTTAAAAACTTGTAAGGATCTTCGTGATCTAGACCTCAAAAGAAAGGCAATAGATGGATGAGTCCAGATTTAAGCTCGAAGTTCTCCATAGCAGGATAATTGATGCAAAGCGGTTGTTGGATAACATCATAGGTCGCCCACTCCCTTAATGTTTGTTCAGCTACCATGGTGTTTATGAAAATATGTACCTGTACTTAAAGATCTTGGAATAAAATGATTAGAATCGTCGTATCCCTGGCAACGACGCCAATTTATTGGGTGTCGAATCCAACAAATATAAAATAAAAATGTTAACCTACCGTACACACACTAAAAATAGTATGAGCGGAAGTAGAGTTCGTGTCCTCAGGGATACGTGTCAATTATTATATACTAAAAACGTTTTAGCACATTTACTTTGATTGATTATGGACTAAGGAAGGTGAGGGTTTTAATTAAAAAACTAAACCTAAAAGTAAACTACAAAAAGTAGAAAAATTCCAGTGAGCTGACACGGCCGTGTCAAAACTGTAATGAAAATTTCACGCGGTCGTGTTAAGGTTCTGCTGGAAAAACAAAAATTGACATTTTTTGTATTTTTTAATATGGAAAAAAGATTATAAAAGACGTCAATTAAATTATGAAATAAATTCAAATATGAAGACTAATTCCAACACTAAGGTAATTCCTTGACTCGATTTGGCTTACGATCATTAACGATTACGGTGCAATGATAATTTTCAATTAATGATTTGTATCGATACTAGACATCACGCCGTTTGAATATCCCCTATATCTAATGTCCAATCAATCGCAGTTCGTTGATTGGAGCCAACTCGCTACTCTAAGCTCACGTCGTTCAGATCTTAGCGTGCGTGTTGTCACGATAGAAGTATCAATTATAATTAAACACACACGTCGTTCAGTGTGCTTAACTAGATTGTGTGATTTTATAACGAGAATAAATTCATAGACAAACTCAAACCGTTAATTGTTCCTTATATCAAAAATCAAAACTTGATTCGGGTTTTAAATCTTGAAGAACTTTATTAGAGAATTTAATAAAGTGACCAATTTTATTAACAATCTAATATATACCGGATTAAATCCGGGTTTAAGATCAAGAATCAAACAAACAAACCATCAAAATAAAAACATCTCATAATCGTTTCACATAAGTTCAAACCAAAATCATAGAAATTAAACCTTAATGTTGAAATCGAAGATTGTTCTAGCCGGACATGACGACTAGATCAATTATAACTAAAATAAAATAAAACTTACGAATCGAAAACCAACAAAAAGAACCTAAATTGCTACAACTATTTGCTTGATAAACTTGATAACTTCTAGATCCACCTTTATAGGCTTTATTGTTCTTTATCTTCAAAAATAATCTGAAGATAATCATATTCAATAAAAATTTCAATACTTTAGGAATTTTCCTACACTCTTTAAAATTCAAGATTCTATTTAATAAATATTTTCTTTTAAATCTTTTTCTTCTCTCTCAATTGAATGCACCTACAAAACAAACCAAAACACATCAAAGTAGATTCCATTCCACAAAAATACTATTATATAAAATAATTGAAAAATGCATGCAACTAATGCAAAATATATGCTAAAAATATACTCTAAAATTACTATAATTTATGACTAAAAATATAACTAACATCTCGACGACGGATGTTATCGGTTGGTGGCGATAGTGGGGTACAGTTGGTTTTCGGCAACGGGCGCATTTGGACTTTGATGGTCGCGGTCAATTGTCGGCGGTGACGGCGGCGACGGTCGGTGGTATGTAGCGGCGATGATCAGTGGTCATTGAGGTGGTGACGGTTTGTAACGAGTGATAAATTCTAATTTCTTTATAAGTGTTTTGTCATTAAAAATGCATTTGAAATTTAAATTTCATCAATGGATTCTAATTCCTTAGAATTCCAAATTCTATAGAAAATATTGAATTCCAAATACAATTTCTTTGAATTTCAATTCAAATTCCAATTCCAATTTTAATTACAACAAATTTTATACACCAAACGCCCCCTAAGATTGGTTAATCCTAACTTTACTAATTATTTTCAAACCTCAAGAAGAAAAAAACATAATTCGCGTGTCTTAACAAATAAAAATACATAAAAAGCAATTAAAATTATTAAAACTAGAAAAACACGCAAGATCAAAACTGTAATTCAGATAATTTTTTTCAGTGTGATATCCTCTTCATCCATATTTACAAGACCCTGTAACTCCATACAAGTAAATATTCATGCCCCATTTGATGGCAAATCTTATGATTGAGTATTCATATTTGTTCGATTTTCCCCATGAATTAAATAACAGTCTTGTAACTAACTACTAGACTAACAAATGTTATTTTGTTATTTGGTGCACAATTCAATTTAGATATATTCTTGTATTCATATGTTCTTATGATGATTAATTATAATATTTTATTTGTGTGATTGTTATGATGTATAAGTCAATACACATACATATTATGCATTTAATAGAAAGGGACACTGCAACAATGCAAGATATGAATATGATTTTCTTTATAAAAATTAACACTTATTATTTTCTTAATTTGATTTAAGATATTGTTAATGAGTCGGTCCAAACCATTTTGACCAATATTAAAAAGTGTTTATTTGAGTTGACATTCTTTTATGGATCCAGAAGTTTATATATCACTTACCAAATGTAACTTTTTTTAAATACTTTTATATTTTTACAGTTATAAGTTGGTACAAATGTAACTTTTATAAGATGTGTTCTTTCTAAACCGGCAATGATAGATCACTTTTATATGCGTTTATGTTTGGACTTCGGTTATGCATTAGTGAGGACTATCTATGCACCAATCAAATATGAGTAGTAATTGGTCGTTGTTTGATTAGAAGTCGAGTATGTACTGCATTGACGTATTAGTGGATGCCAATCATGTTCTAGAAATTTAAATTCGTAACAATTAATAACATGCAACAGCTTAAACAACATGCATTTTTCTGTTGTAATTTATATTATACTAATTACTAATTTTTTCATGCATAAAAGTGTTGTACTTTATGCATAGGAGAGTTTTAAAAACTGACTTTTTATTTTTAACCCCAAAGGTTTCATATTTTGCAAAGTAACATTCCAAAATTTGATTATTCTTACTTTAAACCCAAAACTCTTCATGTTTTGTAATTTGATCTCACAAAATTTTTATACTTTCAATTTTTGTTTCCTATACTTTACATATTTTGCAATTATTTGTCTTACGTTCGTTATACGTTTTGCAAGTTAACACGACACAAACATGCATGTGTGATTCACCAATTTTACGGTTCGCTTTACATTTCGTTCTAAATTCTTTGAGTTAACACAGACAACATGCGTGTGTAGTTTATCATTTTTACGTTTATTTCCCCTCTTTAACAAGTTCGTCGCAACACGTACCAAACAAGATGTATCATTGACAACCAATTATATACAAATGGGACATAACCCTTTTGTAACAAACAAAAAAATGTCATTTCACCTCTTAATACAACCACTCTAGTAGAATCTTATCTGTTATAAGCTGCCAACCAAGTTTTAATATATGAACAGTTCAATAGTCATCGCTTATACGGATAAAATTTTGATACAAGGTCTTACGAGACACAATAACACCTCGGGCGTTAATTCTCTAGACACATACTAACAATTTATATTTAACCAGTATAGTACTCACATATATTACAAGGATTAAATAAATAAATATTAAATAGTTTGTAACATAATTTAAAAATTATAAAATGATATTTTTAAATAAGATATGATTAAGTTACATACAAATAGTAACTCCAGTAAAAAATTTAATAATTTCATTTTTAGACTTTCGTTTTATAAGGTTGTGTTTTTTTAACTATTTTTTAAAACATTTTGGTTTTTTAATTTCATTTAAATAAAGTCATTCTTAAAAATGTTTTTAAAACATTTTGATTTTTTTAATTTCATTTAATAAAGTCATCCTTAAAAAACTTTTTAAAAATTGGTTTAGAATAATTCGCATTTTTAAATAAGATTTGTGTGCAAGAAAAAGTTTAAGAACATGTTTGCATATTATACATTTTTAAAGTATGTTTTTAATAAATAATCTAGTTTTTAATTTTTATGATATCTATTTTGTAATTTAAAAATGTTTTAAATAATATATAACTACTATACATACTACTATCATCATTTATTATAAGAGAGATGAAAGATAAAAATAGAAAACTAAATATGTATAATTACTACACATGATGTGTCAGCTTTTTTTTATTATAGATAATAGATTGAAAGAGGGGTGACACCATTTTCTTGATGGCAAGGACATGAAAGATAAGGGGTGTGTGAGGCCATTGTAAACACATAAATAAATTTGTATAAAATGTTTGACTTCAACGGTTCAACCTAAAACACTTTTAACAGCTGAAAATAAAATCTTTAATAACCAAATTATACTCACCATACATATAAGATCTCGATCTTGAGACAAAAGATTTCAATGACAGGGTAGATCTCATTTCCCTAACAAACCCTGATGCTAGTTTTGTTATACATAAAAAAAGAGGCAAAATAGTATATTACCCAGAACAAGTTCATACAAAAAAAATGTAAAACAAAATTGACTTGCAAACTGTAGCAAAAAACATGTTGATCACTAATTTAAACTACAATGTTCTTATGTGTGTGACTCAATTCGGTAATGCACGGATTTCAGATTAAATTACCGAACCTGCGGGTGAAGGTTGGGCTCATCTGGCTCGGTTGTTTAACCTTCTGTCCTTGGTTGACTCTTGTCAGGTAATTTAAGTAGACCTTGGTCTAATAGAGGCTGCAGCTCTTTCTTTGCCAGTTTAAGCACCTTAGGATCTGTGGTTTCCAGGTAGGCACCAACTACCTTTGCACTGCAACAAGGTTTTACTAAGTTTAGAAAACAACTTAAGGTTCTCCTAATGTAGTTGTAGTTTTAAATCAATATCAAGTCCTTTTGTTGTAATCAAAAGAAGTGATAACATATTTGGTTTTCAGTTTTGACTGGTAAAATATAAGTAATTGTCGCCAGTGATGAATGTGATTAGTTTACCTGTGACCTTGGGCCCATGTCTTGCAATTCCCTTTAAACGTCTTTTGCCACAAAGTGGTCGCAAAAGACGGGCAATCAAGTATCAGCTTTCTTATTGTCCTGCTTGAATGAAAGTTCTCTAGAAGATGTTCATCTTCTTGCCCTTCAGATTTAGGTACTGATACCCTAGATGCTATAGCTTCATGTAAAGAACCCAACTTTTCATCCAAATGTGGGTGAAGAATGCTATCTGCACCTCCTGAAGCAACCTACATTCCAACCACTTTTAAGATGAGATTTAAAGAAAACAAGAAACAAAGTAACTATAAGCCCAGCACAACGGAAGCAAGGGTCGACAACATGATAGCGCATGAACATAAAAATTAGTTGCCATACACATTACACAGTTGAGTTTGTAAAATTTTGCTTCACTAGGACGAGTAAGAGGAGATATGGCACTTTCAACCCATCTAATTATAAGTCAGATGCGTAAAAAACAATTCAATAGAGGACACTAAACAAAACAGGTCAAACAGGTATGGAACAGGTCAATAGGTAAAAAATCATGACAAATGGTTTTTTGATGCATGAAGTCTTCTAACCTATTTTACTAAAAAAGTTAGATTTGCTGAAATAATTTGAATATTGTAAGTTGTAACCATACTATATAGGAACTAAGTGTTTAGAAGAGAGGTTAATAATTCCAAGCAAAGTGTTTCTTGATATCCCAACCCAGCCCATTTCGATAAGTACCAAATGTTGCTAGTTATGATCCAAAACCAACACTTTATGCAACCTCTAATTCAGAATGTAGGTTCAACCATGTGTAATGTGCAAGAAGATTCTGGAAATACAAACATGCAAAAATAAGAAAACTAGTCATGAACATCATCACCTCAAACAAAACCTCTTTTCCATGATTTGATCTTAGTAATTCCTCGACACTCTCACTGCATGCATCAATGAGACTCTGAAAAGATATGCACAAAAATAAACATTAAATCATCTGCATAAAATGTCAGAAACATGTGGCGATTTCAAGTCGCCGAACTACGAATGGCACATTTCAGGTTATGTTCTATTTCTAATGAGTCAAACAGGTAATGAACAAATAAAAAACAAGCTAAAAGAAAAACAATTTTAAATTAGGTTGCAACTGTGGCAAGTATCACCAAAAGTGTATTTTCTTATTTCATTCTACACCTAAATTGTTCCATTAAAAACTTTGATCATCACTGTAACAATAAATTCCTTTATAAATTTAACACAAATTAGCCATAAAAACTGATTTCAAATGTTGGAAAAACCTCAGCTAGTCCACTATCAATCAACAACTCCTTTCTTCTTAGGATGGGGTCTTTTTTCCCACCGGCTACTGACTTTACATTCTCTTCTTCATCACTCATGTCTGCATCATCATCTTTAACCTCTGATGATTTGCTCTCATTTTCTGATTCTGAGCTACCCTGATGCCAAAGATGAGAAACTTACAAAATTACATGACAGCAGTTCCATTTTAGAAAGAACTCGAAAGGTATAAAAGTCACCTTTATTAATAAGGAAGGTATAGATGAATCTAACAAAGTCAAGTCATCTGGACTCAGATAACGTGAACAATTTGGATGAAGAAGTTGTAATAAGGAACGTCTTCCATTCTGAATAACATTAAATTCCAGTTTAGTAACCTCAATCTCATGTTGAGTTTCAGGAAGTAGGATTAAATTAAAATATATAACAATAAGAGACATGAAAGAACCTTATCTAAAATCAGCTCTTTTAGTACTGGTTGCAGTTCACGAATGATAATCTGTAAGATGATTGTAATAAATAATAGATTATTTCATGACAATGCAAAAGCTTCAGGTAAGAGGTGACCAACCTTTTTTATTAATTGTGTGTCATCAACAACAGAGAAAATACACGTGAGCACCTAATAAACAAGGAAAAGTGACTTTAACAATATTTCACTTTCTTTCATAGTCCGTTACTTTTAAGTTGTATGAACAAAATAGAGTTTAAATTCATCCTTACCATACTGCCAAATCTATCTAAAGCTATCTTACTGATATGACCCTTCATTCCTTTTATAATTTTCTTTCTTTCCTGCAAAAGAACAGCACGAAAATTTACGATGGAGATAAAATGAAGCAAGATAATGGTTATGTAAAATTTCTATCAAACCTGAGCACTGCCATGCTTGATGCAGAGAATCCCAATCTTGGATCCATCTTTTGTATGGATCATCCGCACAAGAAGCGCACTAGATAAGTGTTGAATAACGTCTGCAGCAGAGGTCTATCCATACATTTGGTTTAAAAATACAGTACATGAAACAAATAAAATAAATAATAAAAGAATAAAAAACGTTAGTATTAACTAGCTAAACAGTAAAAATACCTTGTCAGCAATCGTGAAATACTCTACCAGTGCCTTGTGTAAAATAGAGTGATCCACTATCCCTTTCTCCAAGATTGGTTGAAGCACAGCAGACATATGTCTCACTACTGCTGTTTTTTGCAAATTCAGCTTGGAGATTATATCCACTAACCTATTTATAAGCATACATTTTTTGTTTATATCATCATATGAGAGTAAAAATGAACTTAAAACTGAACACGTAATATCCCAAGGTCTGTAAAGATTTATAAGGTAACTGTAAACCATTAGAAGAAGTATTTACCTTCGTTCATTCACTAAAGCTAGATCCTTGAATAGCTGAAGCTCAGTAGAGTATAATTCCATGAGAAGAGATTGTTTTTGAGAAGCATTTCCCAGTTGATAAGCATGTTCAACAACTACAAGAAACAAAAGTTACAAAATACAATAATTTCATCTTCAAAGAAAAAATTGCCCTGTGATAGTAATAACAGAAGTAAAAGATCACAATATAAACTATACACTCCAAGTCAACATTAACTAAATAATTAAAAACAAAGCTAATCTAGTTTAACAAATGTGACATACCAACTGAACCAACCATGTGTCGTAAAAGTGAAGCGACATGCCCATGAAGTGAAGAAATAAAATCTGCCAGTTGGTCCTTTGAGGCTGAAAAAGTTCAAATAAAGGTATGACATGCATGTAACAGACCCTTTTACATCCAATACAAATGTAACCAAACTAAGCGTATGAATGAGTAATTAGGACACGCTTTACCTCTAACGGATCAAAAGGGTAAAAATGTAAAATCAATTTATATCAAGAAAACAAATGAGTCAAATGGCTTTAACAGATTACCTTTGCCCAAAGTACTTGTTCCTAATGCATACAACTTAATAAATCGTTTTAACCGACATAATAGAATTACTGTCGTGATAATACAGGTTTTGCAGCTGCATTTAAAACATTAACCACTGGATATTATTTTAGAACATTAAATAAAAAGTCTTTAGCCGACCCAAGCCCTTACCCAACCTGCCCAGCCAGCCCAATTTGCGACTTCTACTAATAGGTATTGTAGGAACATAGGCCTTTTAAATTTTAATACAAACCATTATCCAACATCTTTGTAATGAGATGCACCGCATAAGTGTTGCAAGCTAGGGTAAGAAAGTGTGGTCGAAGCTCCTCATAGACAGCATTCCTTTCATCTTGTGTACAATATTTAGCACAAGTCTAAGGCAAAAGAAAGGAAAACACAGTGTAAGTTTCAATCTTAGACAGAAGCACAAAACATAGTTTTCAATAATCACCTGTAGTACACGACAAGAAACATGGGAGCCTGCGATTTCAGGAATCTTTCCCTTCATCTTTCTTAGAGCCTCACTCACCAGCCTTGAAGAAAAATATATTAAAAATACAAGAAATTTGTTAACATAAATCATAATATATTTAAACAGAAAAGTGCATAAAACATGCAGCCATGTACATACTTGGATCTATCTTCCTTTTCAATATTGCGACGCCTCATCTTTTCCCACAGTAAAGCAAGTTCCTATTTTAAAAAATTAATAAATTAATAGTTCTATTCATATCATATGTATATACTCATAACCCATGATCAACCTAAATATTAAATAAAGTACACACTTGCTCAAGCGAGTAATGAGGTTTTCTCTTTTTCTTCCTAGCTTCAGCAAGTTCCTGTATCAAATTAAAACACAACAGTCTCGTTAAATACCTCAACTGTAACTGTGTTGTATAACATTGGCATCACAACTGCAGATACTAAACAAACTCTAATCAAATTCATAAATTTATCAGCAAGAAGTAGCCAGTAAGACAAAGTTCAAAACAAGCTACACTTCAAGATTTTCATGTCAAACCTAGTGTTTTTTTTTTGGAAATTGAAATGGATTTTGTTGAATGCTGGTTCAATTCAGATATTTTCCTCAATAAGTAAAAATTGCACACCAGTGTTAGAGATGAACCAAAGGTAAAACCTTTGGCATCTAAAGTATACTTGGGGCTTTCTATTAACTAAAAGGATGAATAAAGCAGATGTCAATGAAACCATGCGGCAAACTTCTAATTTCTTCATTCCCATAATAATATCCAGTATTATTGCTAAACTTAAACACATGCTCTTGTTTGCAATCATCAACACCAACAACGATACAATCACTTTTCATGTGAAGATCGAACGAACCTTGGCTTGTATACGAAGCTCTCGCTTCGTTTTGGGCGCATTATCTGATTTATCGGATTTAGGTTTACCGGCAGCCTTAGCGTCGAACTTCTTTTTGAAACCCTTGTTTTGTTGGTCGTTTGATGACGTTTTGAGTTTCTTCTTTGGATTGAACTTTCCTCCATCGCCGCCCTTCGTAGCACCTGTGGATCTCTTTCGCTTGTTTGGTTCATTGCTTTGTTGGTTCTTGAACGCCATTGATGATGAGCAAACACTCGGTTTGTTAGGGTTTTAAGGTTCGGTGACGGAGGCGTGTTTGTGTTATGGGTTTTAGGGCGAACGGCTACTCTTTTCTTTCATTTTCTTTTATAAGTATTATTTATTATTTATATCTAAGCCTTTGATTTTTAAATTTTTTAAAAACCATTTAATATTTTTTAAATAATTAAATGTTTAACCAATAAAAATTCTAAACCTTTAAAAGCAAGTATATCATTAAGTATTTAAAGACAAATGTCTAATCAATTAAAATAAATGTTTTAACCATTCAATATTAAACATATTAATCATCCAGTATTAAAACTCTTAATCATTTAGCATTTGTATAATGTTTAACTATTTAGAGATAAATATCTGAACCATTTAGATATTTTCTCACGAAACAAATCGTCTGAATCATTAAGTGTTGAACAATTCAGACATCTGAATAATTAAGAGGTTGATTAAGATACTGTCAAACAGCCCCTAAATATATATCGATGTAAGCTACGAGACTATAACCATTTATGATTGTGCATATATCACAAGCTTTAATACTGTATCTCACAAGTCATTTGGTTTTATAAACATATGTATCGTCGAACCATAACCGATGATAAACTGAAGTGCGGTTAACACTTAATTGCGGTAGCGGTTTCGGTTTCAATGAGAATTGTATTAACCGTACCGTCAGCTTCACTTTTGAAAATGACTTTAACCGCATCTTGCTCACCCCTGCTTCATGATATGAACTTTGTTTAAATCATTTGAATTGGTGCACACACCAAGATATAAAATGTCGTAAGGACTTCTTTATGCGACTTCCAAAATGGTTACGTGTCACACTAGTTAATGCGGTCAGAAAACGATGTGTCACCTTAGTGATTAATAATTATATGTTTTGTATATGCATAAAACAAAACACATTTTAAGTGTTGCTATATAGTATCCAACCCTGAAAGTTAAATCATGTCTCTTACATTGTATTCTTGTTTTATGTGTTTTTAAATTCTACGAGTGAGATTATCGGTGGGTATGTTTGTTTGTCTGTTTGTTTTGTGTTTCTAAATCTTTAATTGATTTGCAACTATATCTATGTCTACTATATTTCACAATCAAACTCTTTGTTTTTCATTTTATAATCAAACAATACGTTTTATACCAAACAAATGTTTTATGAAACACAACACAATGCTCACTTTAGTTATCTAGATTAATTAATTTTCCGTGTAAAGATAACAATAAGAAAATGACAACCGTTGTTGTTCTGACTTAATGTAATACTTCTTGTTTGATTTTGTATGTTATTGTGTATTTAAACCATGCAACACAAATTACTTGTTATTTTTGTTTGTTTTGTCTTACCTTAGGTATTATCTTTTGTCGTATGATTGCTTTTTACTTGCATGATATAACCTTTAAGTATTTGAACATCACCTCACAAAGTTAACCATTCCCTTTGCAAACGTGTTTAACTAAGCCTGCAAACTATATATATACAAACCTAATACGTGCCAAATATAGCATGTTTTATTCAACCTACTAGTGTCAGGTATGAAACTTTCTGATATTGAGTTTATCACTAAATAAAAATGATTAAAGTTTATGCTACACATTTAAATATAATAATCTTAGCATGTTACATATAACCACATAGCAACATATAATTACATCAAATTGAATAGCTTTTGATGCCCTTAATTCATCTACATAACATGATATGTTATGTGTAAGTTTTTCATTAGTACATCCAATTTCATTAGTACATCCAATTTCCCAACCTATAACGATGAATTTATATTTTAATGATAAAATTAGTTTTTTATAATCCAAACTATTATTTAATGACCGATAATTTATCATTCTATTAATTTGACGGGTGACACATTCATCTTTTAATTTCATTATCAACAACCGCTACAATAAGATATTAATCATACATGTACACTCAATTTGTATTTATTTTAGTCGGGTTTTGGTTTATACGTTTTAATTTTTTATCATAACCATTATTCAAAAAATAAATCGAGTGCAAATTAAACATAAAATATTTGATGGTTATGTTAATGAGATTGTATGTAGTGATAAAAATGAAAATTAGAAATAGAGTAATCTTCACTTTGGCTCCCAATGGTTTGGTCCAAATAACGGTTTTCGTCCAAAATGTTTCAAATTCATAATTTTGATCCCTGTGGTTTGCAATTCGTTTCAATCAACGCCAAACCACTAACACCGTTAGGTTTTTCTGTTAACTCCAATGATACTTTATTCAATTTATTGTCAGGACTAATTATGTCATTTATTCATTTAAAAGACTTATGTAATGTTATTAAAATGCTAACTCAAATCTCACCGCCACCTACCCTCCTAAACGAACCGTCCACCATCATCGACGCCACCACCGGCCTCCATTACCGACCCACCTACCACCATCACAACCCCTCTTCCATTTCTATCCCACCCGACACCAAAAACCACCCACCACCTCCTGCCATCAACACCCGTTTGGCCACCTCCACCATCACACCACCACCTACGTCCACCATTTATCCACCTTCGCTACCACCGCAACATGAGCACCACCACAACACGAGCACCACCAAACCACCACATAAACACTACAACCCTAACACCGTTGATCCCAACACCACCAAAAACCCCACAACCTCGATACCTTCTCAGCTCTAAACACCCATGGAACCTTCTCAACGAAATAACCATCAGCCACCCACCAAACCTTCACACCCCCTACGCACTGAAACCGAACCCTAAAACCCAAATCGACGATGGTGGATTTGTTGGTGAAGGCGGAAACCCAAATGGGTAGTAGTGGATTTGTTGGTGGAGGAGGAGGTTGGCGGTGGTGGATGTGTTTGTGGAGGCGGAGGTTGGTGGTGGTGGTTGTGTTGGTGGAGGCGAAGGTCGGCGGTGGTGTCTGTGTTGGTGGTGGCGATGGTGATTGTGTTGGTGTAGGTGGAGATGAATGGTGGTGGCTCTGTTGGTGGATGTGGAGATGAATGGTTGTGGCTCTGTTGGTAGAGGTGGAGGTCGATGGTGGTAGTTGTAGTGGTGCTAGTCAACTCTCTATCTTGATGGAGTCCAATGGTGGTGGTGGTGGTGGTGATTGGATCTTGAATTGAAAGAAAGAGAGTATTTATCATTATTTTTTTGAGTATGTTACATAAATAGTCCCTTAGCTTATAGAGTATGTTAATAAGTCACCTATTTAACCTTACAAGTAAAATGAACAAAATGCCCTTGTTTTTAACGGAGTTAATTAACGGTGTTAGTGGATTTGAGTTAACCGATAAAACTTGCAAACCATAAGGAGCAAATTTGTGATTTTGAAAAGTTTGGATGAAAACCGTTATTTGGACTAAATCACATGGAGCAAAAGTGAAGTTTACTCTTAAAAATATTTCCGGTCAAATTAATAATATGACTTATTTTTTGTTAACATGTAATAATTTGGATTATTAAAATCTCGAGTTAGTCTCGTTTTAGTCTCCGAGTTTTGCAATTTGTATCCATCCGAGTACCAATCTTTGACCTGTCCCCGATTTTGTCTCGGTTTTCATAGCGTTAATGTTTTTGTGATTTTGACTAACCATGTTAACATTTTCTGTTAGTTTATTAGAAAAATATCAAAATACCCCGGAGGGCTTAAATAATTTTTAAAAACATCACCATCTCACTTTTCAAATTCTCACCCTCTCAGTCTTTCTTCTTTATCCACACCACCACACCGCCACCGCCACCTCCGTCTGCAACTAGAATCATCGCATAAACATAGATTCATATGGATTAACATAATACAACAACATCTACAATGATTTAAAGGGCTGTTTGGCAACTTCTGAATGATTAAGTGTTGAACCAATAAAAGGTCTGAATCATTAAGTGTTGAATCATTAAAAGGTCCGAACCATTAAGAGCTAGTATATAATTTAACTATTCAAAGACAAATGTCTGTCAAATTTAGATAATATGTCTTAACCATTCAACATTAAACCTCTTAACCATTCAACATCAGTGTGATTTTTAACCATTCAGAGGTAAATCTCTTAACCATTAAAAAACAAACAGTCTAAACCATTAAGTGCTGAATCATTCAGACATCTGAAGCATTAAGATGTTGATTAAGAGGCTGCCAAACAGCCCTTAAGATTTCATGGTTTGAGTAAGGATGGTTTGAACTCTAAATTGAGGAAGGCTATTATAACTGAGTTAGATCTTATATGGGTTGAATTTGATTCGGGGATTCTTTGCTGCAATTAGTTTACATTAACGAATGATATAAAGAAGATGACGAGATTAAATACAACTTAGATCTAAGAATCCATGGATGCCAATCGATGTATCTGATAACATTGATTTGTTGAAGAAGAAGATGATGATTTATTAATGTGTGAAATCTTGACTTTTTACAAGTACAAATTAGTTTCTATCTTGGGTTTGAACGGGGTGTAAAGAGAGTTGAAACATGGGGTAGAAGACGAGAGAAGAAAAAAATGACACTTCAATGTTTTTGCCTAATGGATCTTATTATTTGCTGGTTTAAGTGGTGGTATGTGGCTGATTTTCGGTGGTATGTGACAGTGGTTAGTTTCCGGTGGTGGTTGTCGTGAGAGGTGTTGATTTATTGCTGACGATGGTGGAAAACTTAGATGATGATATGTATATGATGTACAAAGGGTTGGGTTGGATATGAACTGTTTATTGTTTTTGTAAAAAGAAAATAATAATAAAGGGTATTTTGGTTATTCAACGCTTATTTAATACCTACTTAACAAATAATATTAACACCATTAGTTAAAAGTACACATATAAAAACGATTAGCAAATCTTAAACCAATAACAAAAACAAAATAAACATTAATAATCAAATGGAGTCAATTTGCAAAATTAATGAATGAAAACCGAGGTTAACTCCGAAATCTTATTTGTCATTTTTTAATTGATTACTTTATAAGAAAACACAAGTATAAGGGGTCAAACTGGACACAACACTGAGGGTTACTTTCTCGAACCGTTTTTCATAACTAGCAAAGGCGCCGCGGGGAGAAGAAGAAAGAAACACCGCCACACCACCCTATCGCCGCCGCCGCTCCTCCACACCTCAACCATCTCCGTCGTCCTCCGCCCTACCGGAGCAGGTCTCTGTTATTCTTCCGGTAGACTGTATATGTATATATACATGTCTATCTGAGCGTTCTCCGTCGAGGTTTATTGACTTATTTTATTGCAGGTTTTACAGGTTTAGAATGGAGTCAACAAATATCAGAGACGTATTGACTTCGTTTAGTCCATCGTTGGATTTTCTTGCTATCAGTTCCGGCGACGGCCGGATTAAGGTGTGGTTTTGACATCTGTGCATTCTGGTTTTTTTACCCCAAAAGTAATATAAATTGCACTGTGTAACAGCTACTGTGAAGTAGAGTAATGATGATATTTAATTTGCAAAAATAACATTAAAAGATGAAAATCAGAGTGTGCTTTTGTTTTGTTGGTCACCTAAGGGTTAGTTGAAGGTAAAAATCATGTTTAGGAAGACAGCTGAAATTGTTAAAATTGCATCCTTTTTCGTTTAACTGTCGATGAACTATATTGTTTTTTCGGAGTGGAGGTCGATTGATGGAGAATTGACTTTTTTTAACTGCATTACAAATGTTTTTCATAAAAGATACACTAGTTTAGATGCTATTTTTCTACAGCGAGTGCTGCAATAGCTTTAGTTGTGTACCTTAATGAATATCCTAGTTCATATCAGTTGTTTTCTTTGGGCAAAATAAATCAAGTTGCTTACTGAGGTTGGTTTTGAATCTTTTACACGATCTCATGTACTGCTAGTGAACTGATGAATTCATAGAATAAGAGGTTATGTGCACAAGATATGATTTTTTTTTAATTTGTTCTGCAGATTTGGGACACTATTAAGGGACAAGTGCAAACAGACTTTGCAAACATTGTGTCTACCGATGAATCAGACCTTCTTGCCAAACCCGAGGGTGGACGCATGTCGGTTGATTACACTTGCATGAAATGGCTGTCCTTGGAGAAAAAGGTTTATTCTTTTTATCCTTATAGAATTGAATTCATTTCTACCGCACAAATACGAGGAATTGTTTGTTTGCCGTTGTTGACTCCATAGACTATGTTTTACCAGAAAAAAAGGAAGCTTCGAAGCTCATTGCTCATTTTAGGAACAGGGGGCGGTGATATTCTAGCTTTGGACGTATCTGCTGGTCAATTAAAGTGGAGGGTTAGTGATTGCCATCCTGGGTGAGTCCCAATTTCATTATTCTATGCATGTCAAGGTTCTTAATAACATATATTTGTAGTCATGTTCTCCTTTTCTTTCATGATATCATCTTTACAAAAGAACTTGGTAAACTTAAGGCTTGTGTAAACGAAGCTAATCTCAGGAATTTTTTTGATATATTAGATAATGAGTCAAGCAGAAGAACAAAAGAACAATGAAATTAAGCAGTCATCACAGATTCACTTTATTAGTAAACAAGATTAGGAGAACTTGGTAGTTGGTACACCTTGCAGTGATTGTGCCCCTGAGTTTATGCTTTGACTGCTGACTTTTGGCTTATCAGAATTAAACTAACATGATATACAAAGATTATAGAAAGTACATTCTTGGTAAGACGGGCCTTGATCATAAGCATACTCCAGATTTTCAAAGGATAGCAGGGCCTCTACCCAAAAGTAGAGTTTGTAACTTTACTATAGGTCATGATCAAATAAAACTCAAAAAGTAACAATTTTATGATAAATGGTTCTTAAAATATACTTTTCTTATGTCAAAATCTAATATTCGTAACAATACGCAGGGGTGCCACTGCCATTTCATCTCCGGCAAATGGATCATGTGTGTATACTGCTGGTGCTGATGGGATGATATGTGAGCTTGATTCTATGACAGGAAACTTGTTGGGCAAGTTTAAAGCCTCTGCAAAAGCCATATCTTCAATGTGTGTTTCGTCAGGTATGTATGCCAATTATAGTTCTGAGATTACAGTCTGAATTATTTGGGAATTCTTGTTTACTTCAGGAAATATACTTTGTCTGTTCTTGCCAAATTTCATGCAATATTTAATTATTGTAATCCTCTAACATCAGATGGAAAGCTTTTAGCAACAGCAGCAGCTCAATTAAAGATCTTCAGTTGTTCGAACCACAAAAAGATGCAGAAATTTTCCGGGCATCCTGTAAGGTTTTATTTTTTTATTTTGTTTCTTCCCCTTTTTTCTGCTTAATCTCATATCTTATAATAGGGGGCTGTACGGTGTATGACCTTCTCTGATGACGGAAAATATGTAATTTCTTCTGCTGTTGGTGAACGATATATTGCCATCTGGGAGATAGATGGTAGCAAAAAGAAATCAGCTTGTTGTGTTCTTGCAATGGACCACCCTTCTATTTTTATAGATAGCAAGTCATACGGTGCAGATAATGTAGGTCTATCTGTACTTGCCATTTCGGAAATGGGTGTTTGTTACTTATGGAGTGGAGCGAATATGGAGGAGCTGCACAATTCCAAGTCAACAAAAGTCATGGTATCTGTAGAGGATGATTTCTCTAAGAATTACAAGGGTGCGGGTCCTACCATTTTCTCTGCAAAATTACAAAAATTTTTAAAACCTGCAACTGGGAATGTTTTTCTTGCCCATGGGTTGCCGATAAAACCAACATTTGAGAAAATCTCTGTACAATGCGGTACAGACACTAAACTAACAACTTCAATGGATGGTATTCTCTTACCTTTGTCCCAATCTCACAAGTCAAAGAAAGGGTTAGAACACCAGAATCACGGTAAGTGTGTATTTCATTGATACATAACCCAATCCCATTTAGACTATCTGTGTGATTTATTAACAACCTTCTAATTCCAACAGTTACAGCTTTAGACCGTGCAAATACTGAAGGTGCCTTGCTTCCAGTTTCTAAGATTTTCGATGCTGTTGATGCCAAAAGCAGAGATACTCCTTCATTAACTAAAGGTTTACATATATGCTAATACAAATACTGATTATAGTGGTAAAATGAAGTCATTGTTCACCTATTTTTATAATATTATGATCAGATGATGTGGAGATGGATGAAGTTACCGTATGCCTGGAAGACCGTCTTAGAGATGAAGGCATCATCATGAGTAATGATGATCGTAAATCTAACATGAGCCTGTTATCCAAGCTTTTAAAGGGTATCAACCTTGAAGCTACTGTACCACAAAAACAGGTAGTTGTTTCTTCATTCACATTTTTGTGTATTTTTTTGTTGGAGCTATTTCATATGTATACCCCTTCTAACTCAGAACATATCATATATACCCAGGACATGCTTTAAGTGCATAGTATCTTATGGCTAAACTTATGTAATGGATTGAAAACTTGTGTTTTGGGCATATATGATATTTTCCTTAAATTAGGTAGGGGTTATATGAAAGTCTCCATTTATTACCTAGCATGTTTTCCATATTTTTAATGTAACTAAGTTGTTAACAGATGAGAGCAGCTGTTTCATCTATGGCACCAGGTGAATCATACACATTGCTGAGACTATTGTTGTCCATGTGGCAATCAAGGTGTGTATTTTTTAAAATTACTCTCCTCCCTACTCATTTTACCTATTAATGGGCTAATTTTGGTTATTTTTCTCTAACCAGTTAAATGGGTGACCAAAAAATAGCTTAAAGGAAACGGGTTGGCAGTCACTCAAAGTGTGTTTTTAATGCATAAACCTCCTAGGATATTATTGAATAAATTTGATTTTTGTGATCATGCTACAAAACTTGTTGAAAAGATGAAAATAACCAAGGCATATCTTTTTGATCCCTATATGACACACTAGTTTTATAACAAAATAGAACTTTTGGACATAAAGTGTTGTGGGTCAACCCAATCTGATTGGAGTCATTTTGACTCATTACCCAACTTGACTCATTTTTGAGTGAACTCATTTTGACTCATTACCCAACTTGTACGTCTTGCGTTTCTACCTTTTATGTTTTGGAATTCCCCTGAAAACAAATTAAGAGTTTTATGTGTAAATTAAACATAGTTTGGTTTTGAGCAACATTTTTGTCATAGGTCAATGGATGGCCAATACATTCTTCCTTGGGTTTCTTGCATACTAGTGCATCACAGCCACTATGTTAAATCTGAAGAATCAGCATCACAATTACTGGACTCGTTGTATAAGGTACAGTCATACTGAGCACGTGTTTAACTATGACATTCTCCTAGCAGTTTTAGCATTTTTAACTATTATACCTTCTAATCCTTTTCCAGCTTACAAAGTCAAAAGGGTCTGTTACTCGGACCTTACTTCACTTGTCTGGGCGCATGCAACTTTTAACAGCGCAGGTTACATACTTAATAGCAAAAGATACAAACCTTGATTGATCTGTGATCCTGTTCATGTTTTCATGGTGATTTTATATTCAATTCTGAACAGATCAATAAGGCTGCTGATAAAAGTCAAATTTTTAAACAAGAAGAAAGTGAAGCGGAAGATGGCGATGAAGAAGAAGATTTGCTTTATGATGATGAAGATGATTCATCTGAATATACTAGCGATGATGACAATAACTAGGTTAGTTTTAGAGAGAAAAACATAAATTTTGTTTTCTTCATTAGATATCATTTTGCCCATGTAGAAATGATATCTTTGGAGGTATAAATTAGTAAGTTAGAAGCTTTCCCATTATCATCAATATCTTGGTCATGTTCTAAACGAGCCTGCAAAACAATTTTGTCTTCACTATTCTTTTTTCTTGGCGATATTTAAATTAATGTAATTGGTCTTGTAAGCTACATTTGCTGCATATCAGAAAAATTGTGTTTTTATACACAATTCCTCTACTTTGTGTAATTTTTTGTTTCATTTAATACTTATGTCTGCAGTTCATTAGCTTAAGTACTCTGGAGGTGGCAATTTTGACCCGTTAACTAATGAATTGGTTGATTTGGTGGCTTTTTATATCTGGATCTCAAAAAGGTAAAATAAAATAGAGTTTGAAAAGAGGAAAATGTCAAACTGGTTGGAAGTCGGTCAAAGTTTGCTTTTAATGTACACAACCTTGTAAGTTTTATCGCTTTTATTCAAAGATATTGATTATTGAAATAACATTGTTTTTGCATAATACACTTCTCATTTGTAAAAATGGGCAAAAGTTTTTTGTGAGTCAACTTGACGTCTTGACCACACACCTGTCTTGACGAAACAAAAAAAATGAAACCGTTCCAACTCGAACTTGTTTTGTCGAAACCTGTTTTGACTGTTGCCCTACTCGTGAATCTTGCCACCTCTATTGCATACACATCAAGCATACTTTATTATATGCATTTTGCTCTTGGTGGGGTTTTACCAAGTATGGTTATTGTTGTATTTTTATTATCATTTTGTTTATTACACATTGGTTTGGTTTAAGGATTCTGATTTTCCTGCATAATCTAAGATCTTCTGCTATGCAAGGACTCAAGGACCACCGGTCCATTCAGACCCGAAAGGACTAGGAAAAGACTGATTAGGGTCGATTCCTGAATAGCGGCCACCTTAGGACTGGTCCAGGTTCTTAGGTCCCGGGTCTCTTGTCTGACTGAAACCAGAAAGAAGTGGCAAGTCTTTTTACATCAAGGTTTTCCTAGATTTTGACTAGTGTTCAAACATTCTGTAATTGACTTTTTCTCTCTGAGGTATTTTCAGTTTAGCGCTGTGATTTTATGGCAGTGAGTTAGGTCCACAATAAAATTTTGCACGACTTTCAGGATCTGAAACCAAAGTGAAGAAGACCAGATGAGAGCTACAATAAAGTCAAAGGTTGACCAATTGTGAGATTATAAATAAATACTCATTATTAGGTAAAACTTTACGTTTAGAGTTACTATTTCTTTTCAATATACTAAAGTAATTTTTGAGATAAACATCTCATATTCTCATCCTCTATAGTCAATAGGAATGAAGAACATATTCTTCATGCACACTCACAAGCTAAGAATCTTGTTCCTCTCTATCATCAAATCATCATCACATGTACTGTGGGGGTATTATTATTCTTTTGTACGGTGTTGATCAGATGTTTGGTTATTCTCCATTAACCTGTTAGACAAGCATTAATTGGACCAAACGATGCCTTCGATTCGTTTTGTTTAGACAATTTTACATCCACTTGGGTCTTCATCTTCCAAAGGTGAGGTGATGTCATCATTTCTGCTGCTATTGTGATGATATTCACCATTGTAGTGCATATTATAATCTGGTGGCTCGAGTCTGTTATAGTATGTGTATAGCGGTGATGGCTCCAATCTAGTGTGTTGTGTGTATTGTCGTGGTGGTTCTGGGCGGTTGTATTGTGTATATTGCTGTGGTGACTCAGGTTGGCGGTTCTGTTGTGGTGGCTCTGTTTGGCGGTTTTGTTGCGGTGGATCTGTCTGGTTTTGTTGTGGTGGTGACTCTGGCCGGCTGTGATGTTGTCGTGGTGGCTCTGGTTGGCTGTAACGTTGTGGTGGTGGCTCCGGTCGATTGTAATTTTGTGGAGGTGGCTCCTGTTGGTTGTATTGTTGTGGATGTGGCTCTGGTTGGTTATAATTTTGTGGAGGTGGTTGTGGTCTGCTGTAGGGTGGTCGTGGCTCTGGACGGTTGTAAAATGGTTGTGGCGCTTCATGACGACTATAATATGTGTATTGATGTGGTGGTTCTGGCCAACTATATGTGGGGTATCTCCGTGGTTCTGGTACGTTGTAAGGCGTGTATTGTGGTGGTGGACGAATATATTCATACTCAGTGACATAAGGTGTGGGCTTGTATGTGTTGTAGCTTTGGGTCGCATGCATAGGTTGTGGCGGCTCATGTTTGAACCCTCGACCACCATGACTCACCGGATAATGGTCCACGCGCCCATTGTAGACATGAACGTTGTTTGTATGGTCTGGTGGGTAATGGTGCACAACATGAACTTCTTCCACTTCTTTTGGTTTGGAAGATTGTGGCTGTTGGTTTGACGTAGATTCTGTAGGTGGAGGTGGTCTTGCCACCACATCCGGTGGAGAATTTTCTGGCTCTGGTGGTGGTTCCGTTGGTGGGGTTTGTTCTGGTGGTGGAACCTCTTCTCCAGGTGGGTGGTTTGCATTTTCAGAAGACGGTGGCTCCCCGTCCCGTGGCGGCTCTGACTCCAACGGTGCTTCATGTGAACATATGGTGGCGTTTTTCCGTGTCTTCTTGATAGCTTTAACGATCTTTTCAGGATCCGCCCACCCGATTATCGTTAGTTTTTGTTGGGGGATGTCGATATAGATATCATATATCCCTAAAAACAACAAACCGACAATGAAGACAGTTAACCAATCTGAAGTAACCAACATATAACGAATAGTGTAAGCCGTAACATAACTATAACTCACCATTGATCCCGTGTAAAGCCTTCTTTATCTTTTGAACACACCCGTTACAGTCCATTCGAACCTTTATCTCGGTGACTCTCGGTTTCTGCATATTAGCCGGCATTTAGAACTTAAAATGAAGAAAAAAAGTTGCATATTCTAAGATGAATGTATTTTGTGAAATTACCTCTAATTCTGGAACCATGGTGAAGAAGAAGATGGAATGAAGGAATCAAAATACTTGACATTTATTTGTGCACCAAGAGGGAATATATAAAAGGCAATGTGTGTGGGACACCTAAAGAATCTATCTCATGTTTGCATGCGTGTTTGGTGTAAATCAAATGTCTTAAAACAATTTAATACATTTTAATAACTAGATACGCAGGTAAATATTTTCAAACATGATTCAATATTTTTGGCTTTAATAGCGCATATAAAAATCGCGTGACATGTATATTGTTTAGTATTTCACATGATGAAGCGCATATAAACGTTATTTGGTTGAAAAGTAACTCGTGTTATATTTTTATTTATTTGAAAAGAAATAGCACACGATTTTTGGCCTCTAGTATTTTTAGAAAGGTTTGGTGTGTGGGCGTTCGTACTTAGTGATATGTGAAAGGAATATCATGTATCGCAACGATAAAAAAACACTAGCGTCCCAAAATTAAAGATATAATTGGGAGAATATGAAAAGGTTGAATTATTATTTTTATGCACGTAAGTGGGAGAATTGTCAAAAAAAATCTTAATAATTATACAAATGTAGGTTTTCAGTCCTTCGTTTATTCTTTTTTTTTTCCCCTCAGTTATTCAAGATGTAACTATAACCTCTTAATTTTAACCATTACTCATGTTTAATATGACTGTAGAGGTGAATATACATTATAAATTTAGTATCGGTTGCTATGTGAGTTGTATGAAAATATTAAAATCCGTTGATATAAATTAAAAATATATCTTAAGTTTCAAATTTATCATTTTACATATTATTTTACCCACTGCTCATAAACAAGTTACTTGCAATAGTTAAAATTAAACGGATTAAAGAGTATAAACAATAATAATACATAGTATAAGAGGTGAAAATAGAAAACACAATACAAATACAAAAACCCGAAGTCATTAATTTGGAACAATACTATGCAAAATCGATTGTATTTTTTATACATGAAGCATTTATAGTCAAAGGCGTAACATTATCCTATGTATAAACATTCGTACTTTTATGTTTTTCCCACCGCGCTTCAAGGCATGAATCTGTCGTCTCCCCGTGCTTCACTACAGGAGTTTAGTCATTATCGGTTCGGCCCGTCAAAACCATAAAAATAAAGACATGTATTGCTTCCGATAATTTAAAAGATGACAATGATGGTGCTCGTTCATAAACCGTTGGATATGTCACGACAACGCAAAACTAACATCAATACAATAGCCTACAGGAAAACAAACACTTGCTTTTGAATACAGGCAAAAAAAAACTCTCGTGATGTTAGCTTTTTTTTACCAAACGAAACTTATTAAAAGAAAAACGAAATTAGTAGAAAGGCTAATGGATTCAAAGAGTATGCAATATTAAATTTAAAAATAACAATACAAAAACTCAAGTCATCAAATTGTAACATTATCTTATGAAAAAAGAGTTGTACTCATGGAAGCATTAAAAGAGCCGGGATAGGTCCGCTTCCCTTTTTTTTCATCAGTAGTATTAATTTTTGGTCTGCAATAGATATTTTTTATATATAACAAGCTCGCCACCCCTAAAAATTAATTTCGCACTCGCCCCCGTCCTCGTATGAAAATATCCAAGCTCCGCTGCTGGTTTTACTCTTTCTGAGATATTATTCATTCCCCATGGTGTTTAATTATAGAGTAATGAATTAAACTTCTCAATTTCCATGTGTTATTAAAGACCGTTATTTCATACCATATGAATCTATAGAAGAACACATATTATTTAGTATATGTACAAGGAACAATATTCTTTTAGCATAGGTATATTTCTGTTCAATGTTAGAGACATACACCAGATTTAGAACATGTAGGTTGGAGAAACAAAAAGAAAATGCTAAAACATAATATACTAATATTCTACCAAGTTTGGTGCAAAATTAGACAAAAAGGAATCATAAGGATATGAGTATAATTGACATACGAAGGCAAATGATAAATGACAGAGACAAGGTCAAGAAAAAACTTCCTCATATAACTATTTTCGATTCATGTTGGAGCTTATGGCTACCCTAAACAAGTCTTTCTACTCAAACAAGTCTGTGTCAAAAGATTTTATGAAGAAATCAAGACCACCTCATTCTCATGGGTAAGAGTAATTAAAAGAAAGGCAAACTAGATTAGGAGTGTTGTAAATTTTGTATGGATTGTATTGGTTGATGTTATGAGTCGATTTGTTTATTTTACTTTGACCGGATTGTTACAATTGTCTGGTTTGCTAGATAACTATGGTTTATATATGTCAAAGACTCAACATACTTTTTATAAAAGACCAAGATTTAAATCCTAACATACGCTAGATTAGAAATTATAATAGTTATATGAATGTGTATTCAGGTTTTGAAAAAAATAACTATATTTTATATCTAATGAAATTGTCACTGTTTAAAAAATATTGAATAGTTATTAATCATATGATTATTTTTTAAAGATAAACACATTTTAAGAATTAATGTGTGTATATATAGTAAAGTTAAAGGAATTAAGATAATTAAGCTACTACGAGTGCTCTAAGTAGGGAAGTGTAAAAATATCCAAATCCGAAAATTCGAACCCGAAACATCCAAAAATTTAGATACCTATTAATTCTGATATCCAAAATTTTTGATTCGCATTTGGACAGTGTTTTTGAAAATTTTCGGTTATTCGAATATCAAATTATCCAAAACGTTTCTATAAAGCCTATTAAATAATGTTTTTAATTAAAAATTTCATATATATTTTAGAAGTTCAGATATCCAAAAAAAAATTTATACAAAATATTACATTACTATAATTTTTTTAAATAATACATATATTTATAGGATTTAGATATCCGTTATTTAAATTTCCAATTCCAAAAATTCGGATTCGAATTCATATATTAAAATTTACTATTCAAAATATTAGAGATATCTAATTTTTAACACCTCTTGCTCTTTGGAAAGATTATTTTGAACACCTCTAGTCTGTTGTTTAGTTCGTACTTTTAGTAGAGGTTAGTACTTAACTACTTAAGTAGGTTTCTTGGGTTGGACTCATTTTCATTTGATTTTCTTTTCATAAAAGAGGAGAGGCCCATTTACCCAATGCATGCAATATTTTGTAGTACGAATTACGAAATCAATGGGTTGGACGATAATTAAAGTTGTGTACTACTTCTCTATGGTCTTTGTTTTTTATGACATCTTGTTGAATAGAATAATAGATTCACATGATTTATCGGTCTGGTAACATATTATCATTGTTCTTGTATTTCTTATCATAAACAAAAAAAATATTATCTTTTACATTATCAAAGAATTTGTTTCAAAAACATTTTTACTTGTTACAGGTATCTTATTGTTTCTAAAAAAATAAACATTCTTACCAGTGTTTTTGTATTTCTTATCATACCCAAAAGCTGTATCGTTTGGTAAGACGTTTTAAAGTATTAGAAATTTTGATAAATTTTTTTAGTTGTTACTTATACCTTATTGTTTCTAATGAATTTTACATTTTGACCGAAAGGTTTTTTATGTAATATGTAAAACAATGGCTAATTTTGTCAATAACTTTTCAAGATCAAACTTGAGCTTAACATCATAGTCCAACTACACTAGTTTTTTCAACAAAGCAAACCGAAAATCAACAAAAATCATGATAACATATGTTTTTGTCAAATATATGTTGACTTTAAGCCCGTTAAATAAACTTTGTTGTATAAGAAGACTAAAATTCTAGCCGGCACAAAAAAACAATAAAAAATACCATTAGTTCACAAAAACTGTCAACCATATGAAACACATGTAAAAACTAACGAAATTTAACAATCAACTATTATTTAACCAACTCTTTAGTCGCTTGCTAATATTTCATTGTCTTTTTTTAATCTTAGCAGGCTCTTTTAAGCCACCAACTAAGATACAACCGGCTCTTTTAGTTGCCCACAAAATCTTAGCCAACGCTTTACCCATGTATTGATTAAAATGGTTATTTTCAGGAATCGAACCTGATTTTATTTGATTGGCTTCCGAGTAACCCTTTATTCGACTTGTGATACTTGTTTTAATATAGTTGGTTGGTTGTTAGTGTATTCAAAGACTAAACTTCAATATCTATCTTTGTTTAAAAGCTTCTTAGTAATATGTGTGATTTTCCCGAATAAAAATAAAAATATCAGATCAAACAAGATGCCACCTTTTTTAGGTAAAAACCAGAGTCAAAAACCACACACAAATAAGTCAAGAATCATCGTCTAAAATCCAAGAATCATGAAAAGACGTACACTTGTTGAAATCTCCCTCCAATCTATGACGTATTCTCTGATGACAACACACAGAAACTATTATTCTATTCCCCATTATTATAATCACCCCTTTAAATTCTCGCTTTCTTCTACCCTTCTCTGTTTTCATAAAGAAAAGTGTTAAATCACACACCCACAGTGCACACACAAATAAACAAGATTATTAGAGCAACAAAATGGGGGAAAATGGAGTCTTTGAAGCCATAGTTGCAGGGGATACGTTTAAATATTATTCAGATGGCGAATGGAAAGTTTCAACCTCTGGAAAATCGGTGCCCATCATCAATCCCACAACAAGAAAAGCCCAATTCAAAGTTCAAGGTATTGATTTGTTAATCTGTCTACTATTAATTTTGTTCTTCTGAACACCATTTTGATGGTGTTCTATTGTTTGGTGATCTTTGGAAATTAAAGACTAAATTAAACTAATTAAGAGAATGTTAAATTGGATTGTCTATTTTGTTAATCAATTTGACAGATTGACTTTTAACAGTTGATAATTATATGCAAAAGATGATTACTCAAAGATTTAGTTGTAACTTTGTAATGAACTAATGATCAAATGATCACTTTTCAATATGTGTATATTTTATTAATTTCCCTAATTGGGTGTCCATGCTATCTTGATTTTCTCAAGTGGGTACATATTAAAATCAAGAAATTCATCATTTTTGTTCAGGGACTTGAAGTTTTTGTTATTGTCATGCAGCATGCACTCAAGAAGAAGTGAACAAGGTGATGGAATCAGCGAAATCTGCGCAGAAATTATGGGCTAAAACGCCTTTATGGAAACGAGCTGAATTGTTGCACAAAGCTGCAGCTATTCTTAAGGATCACAAGAAGCCCATAGCTGATTGTCTTGTTAAGGAGATTGCAAAAGCTGCCAAAGATGCTGCTATTGAAGTAAGTTTGATTTGATTAGCGATTATCTACTGTGTTTTATGTAATTTCTTGCTTAATTTGGTTGGTGAAGTGATCAAGTTATCGAATTTGATTAGATTGGGATTGGTGAGTTGATAGTTGCTATAACTCTTTAACATTTGTTACAATTACATTGTCCAAAGCTATGTGAATTTGGTAATGACTCATTGCATTAATGTTTCCAGACTAAAGGTGAAGAATATATCGATGTTACTGATTTTGGTTATCTTGTATTATAAAGGGTATGTTAGTTGTTTTTGGTGATTTACATCGACTGAAGGGGGGGAGTTGATTACTTTGATCCTATACTGCTGACAAAAACTTTTGTCACAGTATTGTAAAGATTACTTATATGCCCATTTGAACTTGTATTTGAATAGACAAAGAAGATCACTTGATGACTTGATCCTTCTTAAATGATCTTCATCAAAGCTTGTTAAGGGCATCTGAGTTGGAAACTTAACTTAGTATTGAAAATACAATAGTCTAATACATACCAAAGGTAAATAGCTTGTATTTTTGAATGGAAGTTTTTTGTCAATTGTAGATTTTGATTTGAAAGAGTATATAAGATATGATATGTGTGTGCGCAAATTTACTACTCCATCCTTCCATGTTTGACAGTTAATCAGTTATGTTAAAATAACCTTTGGTAGTGATAAAAAGATGGAATCTTGTTTACTAAAGCGTATTAGCAAATAGGTAATTGTGGCTTGAAAAAGTAATATAATATGCACGAGATACACGTAGAAAAAATGCAGCACCAATTGTTGATCTTTTATTGCTGGACCCCAAAATAATACTTGTGCTGTCTTCTAGAGAATCAATTAAAGACACAAGCTTTAAGAAAGGACCTATTAAAGTTTGAATTTTGACATTGTGTGTATATCTTACATTGCATAGAATACAACTTAAAACTATATTATTTTAAAGGTTGTTAGGTCAGGAGATTTGATTTCATATTGTGCTGAGGAAGGTGTGAGAGTCCTTGGAGAAGGGAAGTTTTTGGTGTCTGATAGTTTCCCGGGGAATGAACGGACAAAATATTGTCTAACATCTAAGGTAAATTGCTACAATAGTGATATGATTAAATGTAAAGAAAAAACTTTATTCTATTACCTAAAATGGACAAAAGGAAGATGATGGGATGACATTGTGCGTTTTATTATTGCAGATTCCGTTAGGTATAGTTTTAGCGATCCCACCATTCAATTATCCGGTCAACTTGTCTGTCTCAAAGATTGCTCCTGCACTCATTGCAGGCAATGCTCTTGTACTTAAGCCTCCAACACAGGTATTAATATGCTATACGCCTGCATGTATTTAGTTTACTAGAAGTGTTTGACTAGATGTGGCTAAATGAGTGGGTCAGGTCGGGCGGGTTGAGAACTTGAGATAGAGCAGGTTTATTCTATACAACCTAAAAAAACCGCCTTGTACCATAACATAGCTGGAATTGAAATCAAACTGTCACATTTAATCTTATAGAAACTTTCATGTGAGGAAATGAAGTTAATAAATATAGTATTTAGCAAACGTTGTGTCTAGTTCATTCACTAATAGCGTTCTTTAATGTTAATCTGTTCAGGGGGCGGTGTCTGCTCTCCACATGATACATTGCTTTCACTTAGCTGGATTCCCGAAGGGTGTAATCAGTTGTGTAACCGGAAAAGGTTCTGAAATTGGTGACTTTCTTACAATGCATCCTGGAGTTAGTTGCATAAGGTGATTATTATTTTTATCATCTACTAATCTTAATCTCAATAACAAAACTATCAAAATTAAATCTTTTGGATCACCCGACTGCTGTTACTCAGCTTCACTGGTGGAGACACTGGTATTGCGATCTCAAAAAAGGCGGGCATGATTCCCTTACAAATGGAATTGGGAGGAAAAGATGCTTGCATTATTCTTGAGGATGCGGATTTGGATTTAGCTTCGTCTAGTATTGTAAAAGGAGGTTTTTCTTACAGGTGACGCCATTTTTTTCCTATTTTTGTTGCTTATTTTAGAATGTTTTTGTTATTCATGGTTCTCGAAGCTCGATTTATATGATGTGTCAAAAAGCAAAAGATAATTAGAGGTGGCAAATTGGACTCATTTTGACGAAAAGTAAAATTCTTTGTGAAGTTTAGTTATTGCAATATGCATGATTCTGTGAACTAGTCTAAACCACATGGGGTTGATTTATTTGTATCAGTGGTCAACGGTGCACTGCAGTTAAAGTAGTTTTAGTAATGGAATCCATAGCGGATTCGCTTGTCAAAAAAGTCAACGAAAAGCTCGGGAAGTTAACGGTGGGCCCACCTGAAAACGACTGTGACATCACTCCCGTAGTCACAGAATCCTCTGCTAATTTTATAGAAGGTTTGGTTATGGATGCCAAGGAAAAAGGAGCTACATTTTGTCAAGAGTACAAGAGAAAAGACAATCTTATATGGCCTCTTTTGATTGATAATGTTAAACCGGATATGAGAATAGCATGGGAAGAACCGTTTGGACCCGTGTTACCCGTTATAAGGATTCATAATGTGGAAGAAGGGATACACCACTGTAATGCAAGCAATTTTGGGCTTCAGGTAACATCAACTTTAACTTTGAAGTCAAAATAAATGGTATATTTGTTTCATTTCTTATGCAATTTCCTATTGCTTCTAGAAAAATTAACAACTTTGTTCGAGTTTGTTATACATCTTTAATCTTGAAACCGTTGATCCTAAACTTCTTACAACATGCATACTTATTTTGAAAATTTTAAAGTAAGAAGTTTGACCTCAAATGTCATCCTTTTCTTCCAAACATATGTACATATAGATAAAAACTTCTTTTATTGTTTGTTATCTCAGGGTTGCATATTTACAAAAGACATCAACAAAGCAATCTTGATAAGTGATGCAATGGAGACTGGTACCGTACAAATAAACTCAGCACCGGCTCGGGGACCCGACCATTTCCCATTTCAGGTTCATATTCTTTTCACATCATCTGTTTACTTTAGTTACTTTCTAAACCTTATTAGTCTGAAACTGATTTCTAACGAAGTAAACATGTTTTCCAACAGGGTTTGAAAGATAGTGGAATTGGTTCACAAGGAGTGACTAATAGTATCAACATGATGACCAAAATCAAGAGTACAGTCATCAACCTGCCCACGCCTTCGTACACGATGGGCTAGTAGAACTTATAACCTAATGGTTTCGAGATCATGTGTACATATACGGGTTGTGTCTAAGGTTAGAGATCATAGTGTACTATGGTTTGAAAGAAGGTCGTCGGATATTATGACGTGATATGATATGTATTTGACGTGTACCCTTAGAAATATTTGTTTGTTGTATTTAAACGGGATGTCGGAACTCAAAGTACAAAAATCAAACACTAGTAAAATACACAGATAAAATTTCATAATAATAAAGACTATGGTTTAACTTACTGATTGATTTGCCATTTGTCTACGGGTGTGTATGAGAGAGAGATCAACTTCTGTTTTTTAATAATTAGCGTATTTTTCTTAATTAACAAAAAATTAAACAGCAAGATAAACTAAAAATAGAAAAAAATGATGAAACCATGATGAGTGAAACATATCAAAAAACAAATTTTAACAGAGAATTTGACCGAAAATCATAATTAATTCTCAAACATAAATAAACAATACTATGATATGTTCCATCAGTTTGTGTTTGCATCTTTTACTTCTTTTGTTTTATCCACTGAACATATTTGAAACAACTGTATAAATTCAAATTTCGCAAATTCACCTGCAAATGGTCAAACTTACAATAAATTATCCCAAAATTGCAAAGAAGGACCTAAGAATGCCATTTATATGAAAAAAGACCCAAAAAAGATTTAACCATAAAGAATCTGGTACAAGCAAAAGTAGCATTCAGCTTTTCGAAGTTGCAGACAACACTTGTTCCATTTAGATTTCCTCAATTCTCTCAATCCCTCCTAACCCCTCTTCAAATTTCACACAAAAAAGCCCTAATTCTCCATTATAACCACTGTATCTATCTACCTGCATCTGTATCTATCACACAATCGATTATACACCACCCATTTAACCTATTGGTATCTTCTTTCTCTCTCTTATCGAGTTGCTTTTGTGGGTTTTCTCTATCTAGTGTAACAATCACTGTTGTTTGTAGTAGTGGTGGATTTCTTGAAATTTTCTTGAAGTTTTGAGGGTTGTTTATGTAGTATGTGTGCTTGTTGTGGGATTTTGCTTAGTTTTTTGTTTGTTTTACGGTATTTGTTGTTAGGGTTTTGAATAGTAAGAAGAGATTGAGGTCGAATTGGGTGATTTTGTGGTTGGAGAAGATTTGGTGAGGGGAAGTGAAGATGGTGTATACAGAGGTTGAGGTAGAGCAACAGCTTAAGGAGGTGGGGAAACAGCTATCGCAGCCATCGGATTCCATCGATGAACTCCTCACTGTTCTTGATGTAAGTCACCAGTTTGAGTATTTTCATGTCGTTTGTTTGTTTCGTTTAAACATATAGCTTTGCTATAAGTGGGATTTGCTTATTATGTATTAGCTTGTTGCTTAACCTGCAATTTCTGGTTCTGGTGTTGGTTTTGAAGTACTCGGGGCTATGTATAACATTTGAGACTTACATTAGCTTCTTAACTTTAGAAATAGCAGGGTAGGTAGTTACAGAGTTCCATTAAACATAGAGTACTAAATCAGCATTGAACTTCGCGTGTAGACTTCTTTGATGGATCAAGTGTAAAACCGAAGGTTGGTAAGAGTTGCAGAGTTTCATTTTTGAAAATCAACTTAGTTAAATTATTAATTTACACTTGTTATAAGACATTTTTTGATTCATTTGGATCGCAAATTCACAATGTGTAAGTTAATGTGAAATTGTGAATGCATGAGTGAAAGAATGTATTGTGACTATTTAGCTAATGCTCAATTACTACTAGTTTGTGTATAGTTTGTTACTGGTGACTAGCTGAGTGCATATTAATTTAAGTACTTTGATTACTAGTTGACTCTTAGATGGCGGTTGCCATATTGCTGAATGAAAATCTGATACTAGCATTTAGTCCATCTAATTGTTTCTTCTTGTTTCTGTTCCTCAGAAAGTAGAGAAACTTCTATTAAAGGTTGACCAGTCCCCGAAAAAGTCAATGGTAGATGCACTGAAACCATCAATGCATGCGTTGATTCAAGATAGTCTATTAAAACATTCAGATATCGATGTGAAAGTTGCAGTTGCGAACTGCATAAGTGAAATAACAAGAATTACAGCCCCTGATGCACCCTACACTGATGATCAAATGAGGGTACACCATAGCAAAATGCACTTGACTTCATATAGTTCTGTATTATATGTATTCTAAACCTCTTTTTTATGCACAGGATGTCTTTCAGTTGTTTGTTTCTTCCTTTGAGGATTTAGCTGACCAGTCTAGCCGATCTTACAACAAGCGGGCCTCAATACTTGAAACCGTTTCCAAAGTCAGATCATGTGTCATCATGCTTGATCTCGAATGCGATGAGCTAATTGTGAAAATGTTTGAGCATTTTCTAAAATCAGTAAGGTGTGTTATAGTTCTAGATTTATAATTCTTGTGAGTACTTTGCCTGAGATTTATGACTTATCCAGTGCTCTGCTTTTTTCTTCTTCTTCTTCTTTTTTTAAGTATGTAATTATTTATATTTCAGGGACTATCATCTTGACTCCATATTTTCATCAATGGAAAATATAATGGTGTTGGTTATAGAAGAAAGTGAAGAAGTTTCAGCTGAGATGCTCAAACCACTGCTGGCTAGCGTTAAAAATCATCGTGAGGCATGAGGCATTTGAAACCTTAATTAGTTAAAGTAATTTTTCTTCCTTGTTTTCCATGAAAACCAATTATTTTCTTTTATTCAGGGAGTTCTGCCGGTAGCTCATAAGTTGGGGAAAGGAGTACTTCTAAAATCTGCAGATAAGCTAAAGCCTTACATGAGACCAGCTTTGACATCTCTTGGTGAATCATTAGATATGTACCATAAAGTTGTGGCTGCAATATGTGAAGGGGCAACTGCTAATTTTGAAAATACTGATGATAATGATTCCGGGATAAAACTGGTATGATTTCTATATCATTTAACAAATATGATAACCTTTTTTATATATTTATATGGGTCTTTTTTAATGGATTTTTTGTTTCTTTTATCCCACTCTATTTCAGTCTAACGAGTGCAAATTGGAGAAGGGATCTGTAGATGAGGCACAACAGGCATGCTAACTATATATTTTTTTATATTTTCAATTTCTTTTTGTTTCGTTCCATTCTATGAATGCATATATTTTGTTATAACTATAAATGTTACAGGCTGATGATAGCAAGCTTACCACAGCATCATCAGATCACATGAACCAAGTATGTTGTTTGGTTCTTTTAAACAATTCTTGTAACATTTATTAACAAGGTGATTATAATTTTGAATTAGGGGGTCAAGAAAGAGGCGTGTCCTGAAGAAGTGGTAGATCCTACAGTGGAGAATAGATCTCCAAAACCAGTTATGAGTAATGGAGTAAATGTGACGGTTAAGGAAGAAGTGTTAGTTAACCAGGAGTCAATAAAACCAGAGGAAGACAAAAGCCAAGAACCTCTGAATAAAGAAAACACTGATGAATCTGATGCTGACAAGTTGGCAAAAGAAAAACCACAAACAGAAAATACTTCAGAACAAAGCGTAAAGGAAGCTGATGCCAATATAAATTCAGTAGAGCCCTCTGATTCTTCTCATGTTGAAGGTGATAAGGAAATTGAAAAAAATAATGATGTTAAAGAACCGAAAAATGAAAAAGAAAAAGATAATGATGTTAAAGATTCCGAAAATCAAAACAAGAAAGACAGTGATGTGAAAGAGTCAGAAAATGAAGCAGTTATTCCATCTGAAACAGAAAAGGATACAAAAACTGTTCAAAAGTTTTCACCAAAAGCAGAAGAAAGTAAGCCTGCTGTAACTGCAAATGTTTCTTCTCCATCTCAAAATAACAGTGTTGCGGATGAGAGTTCAGTACGGTCTAAAAAGAAAATGGTCCCACAAGAAGATGAAACTGCTTCCGCATCTAAAAGCAGGCCCCCTCCTGATGAGACTCGTGTGAAGAAGATGGGCCTGCCTGAAAAAAAGGGTTTGCCTCAGGAGGATAGGCCTGAAGCCCAAAAGCTAGCAGGTAAGAAAACAGTAATTGCCAAGGAGGTTAAACTCGCCGATACTGTAAACAAGTCTGAAGATGGTGAAGCCAGTAGCGATTCAGATGAAAAACCTCTAAAAAAGTCAGAGTCAAAGTCCAAGTCAACAAAACAATCAAAGTCAAAGCAGTCTGGTAAGAAATTGGATGCTGGTGAATCAGATGCAAAAAAGCCCAAACAGAGTGGTAAGAAAGTGGATGTAAAAGGGGAAGAGAGTGATTCAGATGCTAAGCCACTGAAAATGTCGGTTAAGAAGGGGGAGAAAAGCAAGATTGTTGTTGAGGAAGATGATTCAGACAACAAACCACTTAAATCACCTGCTAAAAAAAGTACTTCAAAGAAGAAAGAGGATGACAAAAAACGTGGAAATGATAAAAATGTTGCAGGAAAAGATCAAACAAAATCACGGGCAGCAGATGATGTCAGTAACTCTAAACTTTCCTTTCAAGTTCATTTTGAAAATAATCTAAAAAAGTTGTCTTTTTTAAGGCGATGGATGATTCTCCAAAGATTGTTGCTGAGGAAGAGGTGCATGATTCAGACAGCAAACCACTTAAACTGGCTGCTAAAAAAACTACTTCAAAGAAGAAAGATGACGGAAAAAAACATGGAAATGGTAAAAAAGTTGCAGAAAATGATCAAGCAAAATCACGGTCAGGAGACGAGGTCAGCAACTTACAACTTTTCTTTTGATTTTCTTTATGTGAAATTAATCTAAAAATTTGTCCTTATTATGAAGGAGATGGATATCTCTCCGAAGTCTGCACCAAAATCAGCTAAAGGGGAGGGAAGTTTAACAGAAACCCCTGTGACTAGTGCAAAACGGAAGCGTTCCACAGGCAAAAATGAGGTAAATATTATGTACTTTTGGCCTAAATACTGTTTGGATCAATTTCTAAATGTTGGAACATAAAATTTATATTTTCTCAGGTTTCTGTTACTATAAAATACGACGAAACCCTGGTTGGTACAAAAGTCAAAGTTTGGTGGCCTGAAGATAGCACGTAAGTGCTTTGCAGATAAATTTTACAATATGGCTTTAGTAAATAAAACATAATTTCAAGATTTTATCATATGACTGGAACTTTATATTATCTGTTTAGCTGAACATACAGAATGCTAGTGCTGACATATATGCTGTGTTGCTTGTAGGTATTATGAAGGTGTTGTTACTGAATTTTATCCTGCTAAAAAGAAGCATAAGGTCATCAAATTGTTTCTTATGTTTCAAACCATCATTTATTACAGCTTTGTTTAAATTTTTTTAACAAGTTTAGAGTCATACAGATCTCATATGTGGATGGAGATACAGAGACATTGAATCTGAGAACACAAAAATGGGAAATTTTGCAAGAGTTTTTGGTGCGGAATGAGGTTAGAACATGTGGATTGGTGTGTAATGCTCACTCTAATGTTTTTTCTGTTTGTGCTGATATGGTTCAGTTGACAGGACCAAAACACCAAGGCTCAAGTTGAAGAAGGTTCCCCTGAAATGTATGTGATCCTTTTTGGTATTTCGCTTTATTACTATTATTTCAATTTTAGCTGTGATTATTGTTTGCTTCAATCGATCTTGTTCACACATATGTTTGTATCAATACTTATGCTATATGTTTAGATATAGCAGTGTGACATTCATATATATATATAGATATATTTACAGACACATGCCCCTGTATATGGCATTCATTTCGGAACCAGTGAGATGTTGAAATATTTGTTGCATATAATATGAAATATATGTTGCACATAGATATGCTTTTGATTATAGCTGTTATGCTCCAGGCCGAAGACGAAAAAATCAAAAACAGATCCTGCTGCTTCCCAAGAAAAGATCAAAGATCCAGCCAAGAGGTTTGTCTATTTTTCTCTCTATAAGCATAACTTACATTAGTAAATATGAATGATATAAATAAATGAAAAACAGAGTTGGTGGCGCTTCTTCATCCAGCAAGTCAAAAGGCTCGACTCCAAAAGATAGTAAATCCACTCAAAAAACTAGTAGCAAGTCCTGTGATACAGCAGCCACAACCTCCAAAGAAGCTGAAAAGTCAAAGGAAGATGAAGAGACACTAAAAACTAGTAGCAAGACAAAGACGGTCAACAAGTCAAAGTGTATAGCACCTCCAAGTGGCAGCAAATCCGATACCAACGGTCCCACCAAGGGTAAATCTGGTCCGTCTAATGTCAAAGAACCCAAGGATGTAAAGTCAACTGAGAACACAAAGGGCGAGTCAAAGAGCAGTGGAAAGAAACGGAAGACGACGACATAGAGGGTCTTATGGTCTTTTGCTCTCTGGGGCTGTTGGATATAAGCAGTTGTTGACAGTAGTGTTTAGGGTTGAAGTAGTTGATTATCATGCTATTGTTTGGTAGAAGATATTGTTATGTTTATGATTAGCAGTTAGGCTTTTGTTATAAATGAGTTAGATAATGTGTTAAGATTTCTTCTGGTGAGAATTGGCATTATTTCTTGTTGGCCTTTATTCTACTCATTTGTATTATAACCTTTGGAACCATATCGCATCATATCTATATCTATCACATCCTAATATGATGAAAAAACCCCTTGGAGAGAGAATTTTGCTATACATTATGATACCGACCATAAGATAAGCCATGTCATGATGTTGACTATTAGGCTACAAACCATTTCTTGAATAGATTTATTGTATATCTTTGAATAATTCAACGAACTAGAGGGATACAAGCTCGCGCGTTGCGCGAGTGTTCTAAATCACAACACAAAAAAAATCGTAATAGTTTCAACTTTTGGCTCGGATCTTCTTTCTCATTGTGGTGCAAACAAAACATGTTTGTCATGAATGAAATTTTTCTTCAGAGTCATCTTATTAGCAACCACAAACCAAGAAAATTAAAGCATAACAAAAAACTACTACAAGTTTCACTTGCTTTCTAAACATTGGCTCAGACCCGGTCATCGTCATAGGCTGCGAACCATCTACATATGGTCGCCACGCCAGAACAACGTAACATGTTTTTGGTGAGATCATCATAGCCAACGAACCACCCAACATAAAGCCAAATGTTCTATCCCACAAATCGAAGCTCACACCAAACATCACAGCATGGACATAAATCTGGCTCAGACCCGGCCATCGCCTATAGCTGGAAACCATTCACATGGTTGCCACGCTAGGAAAACAACATGTTTATGGTTGGATCATTATAGCCAACAAACAAACCGATGCGATCCAACGAATGGAAGCCAAATACACCCAAATCAGCATCACATTAAAGAACAAATTGAAAACCCCAAAACATTATCATATGCAGCTCGTCATAGCAGAGATAGAACCACAATCAATTCAAACAACCACATATGGTGTTTGTATAATCACAAAAATGGCATAGAATAAAGGCATGTCAAGCCCAACAATATCTGCAATCCAAAAGCACAACATCAAAAATGGCACAGA